>OX393584.1:21083792-21116326 GCA_947652605.1 Elmis aenea
ACATTTGGTAGATGTTTTATACTTATTGTTAGGTTTCCCATAGTAATATTTTTAATTATCTCCTACCTTTACAAGGGACTAAAAAGTGCAACCCCTGTTGATTTTTTTAATCAGAACTTTTTGAAGGGTTCAATTTTTTTTGAATGCTCGATTAATTTAGATTTTTTTTTTAATTCTTTAAATTTTCCTGTAAATCCTACAGTTTTGTAGTAAAAAATTAAATGAGTGGACATGAATCATATAAAAACAAAATAAAACGATTCATTTGGTGGTTACCATGGTTTGTTTATGTAGCCACCAAAATGAATCGTTTTATTTTAGAATATTTAATGTCTCTTCATTTAATTTTGTACTCAAAAACTGTAGGTTTTACAAGAAAATTTAAAGAATTAAAAAAAAATCTAAATAAAACTAAGCTGTCAAAGAAAATTTTTTAAATTGCAAAATTTCAAGCCTCCAAAGTTTTTCCAAAAATACATTTAAAACAGACAAAGCCTGTACATAATATAACCGTACGTAATTTAAATTGAATTGAATTATTTATTACCTTTTAAACTGTAAAAGTAAGAAAAGCAATTTTTTTAATAAGCTTTTGTAGCTTGTTGAGCATTTTTTCGAGTTTTTTTTGCGTATTGCAGCTAATAAACTATTTTTACAGATAATTGCATTTAAGCAGAGACAAACTAAATTTAAAAAACTAAAAAAAAAATGACCATTAGTAATTAATTGCTGCACCACGGTAGTTGGACTTGAGTGCCCAAAAATTAACCAAAATATTCCTGCTTATTGCGACGGTTTTTTTTTCATATTATTATATTCACTTCTACTATAAATATAACTTCAAGATACTGGATTTCACCGCGTTATTATACACTTTGTTAGCAAATATTATCAATATCTTGTTTCACACTGTAAGTTCTAAATAGATTTAATACTTAAAATTAAAACTACTTTGAAGGTCGGTTTTTTAATAATTTTGTTTTTTTAAATCATTTTAAAACGCCCATGAAAATTGAATACAATTTACAAATATCGCATCTGCTATCATTAGTAACGTTGATTTTGGTAGCTATGATTCGCAGCTCAAAAACAATTGTCTTAGTAAATTTAATTTCTGTATACTTTAAAAAGGTTGTTATAGTTGTGCACTTTCAAGGTCTTAAATTTGAATTTTAAAACAGTGAATCTTATTACCGTTACTTCATTTTCGTAAAAAAAACTGTACTTTTTAGAAATACATTTTTCGGTGAATTTAAATAGTTATCAGTAAAAATGTTACTGTGGTTCAAAATCGTGTGAAGCGGGGGTCAGACGATCAATATAATATATTGTCAATATAATTGAACGTGTGACGGTATATATTGCCATATTGTCAATATTTCAAATATTGATGGGGTGGTTTGATGATAAGCAAAATATTTTTAACATTGACAATAAATATTAACCGTCTGACAGTGATTATTGACAATACCTCACTTTGTATCGAGAAAAGCTACAGTCAACAAGTATGCCAATCGTTTTTAAAAGTATCAAAATCATACTTTTCCATCAACACAACTAATCTTGTTTCACGATAGCTGGTTCTACGAAATGAATAGTTACTTGAAAGACGTGCTAGTCCTGCGAAAATAATTTTAAAAATCTTTTGGGGTGGTCATACGAACTTCATTTAACTATTCGTTTGCTCATAATTTTGTTTGGGTTTTTACCGATAACCACCATATTAGCAACACAAGTTTTTTTTTTTTTATACGACATCGTTGACTGCCAAACTTAAACTAAATCAACTAAATATATTTTAAAATTGATCGTGTGAGGCAAATGCAGTTTGTCAATATTTTAGTATTACATTAACGACGTGTTTTGTTTACTGATACCAACAATTTCATGTTTCCTGTAATATTCTGGTGAAGTTTAAAAGAATGTAATAATTGCTTGTGACTGTTTATTTGTTATGTGTTAGTAATAAAAATAAATTGCAAGTAATTGCAATTTATTTGTGTTTAAAATCTCCCTATGTCAGTTTGCGTGTCTGTCCCACAGAACAACTGTTTAATAGCTCAGCAAAACTATTTGTGTATTTATGCAGGAAGTCTTTTATCAAATGATAAACGCGTTTTTAATTATTCATGTTTTAATGTAGTAGAACCGCTTGTTTTGTTTCAACAGGAGGTATACATTATACATGCATATCGCTAAGCCATATATTTCACTTTTTTTTACAGCGAACGTTTTCAATTTTACAGATATCTAAACTATTTTAAGCGCTTTTTTTTTACAACGATACAAGTTTTTTTCACAAGATTTTTATTAAATCAAATTTGTACGCAAAATGCAAATTTGAAAGACCGAGATAACTCAAATCTAATTAACACCTGTTTTAAGTAACCTTTTTTTTATCAAGGTTTACAATTTTCTTTTATGTATTAATATTTTTATTTGGCGTGTTGTTTTATCTGCTTACCGAGAAACAGGTGTTTAAATTAAGTGTGATATTATTTTTATCATATCTGCCTGCTTCGTCATGCTTCATCATTATCATAATAAGACACTAGGAAAACAATACTTTTGCATTTATACAGGATAGTGTATCTATAAAAGATTATAGTTGTGTAACAACTTTTTTGCTGTTGCTATAGTTGGCACTTTATTTGCTTTAAAGACTTGATTTAAATGTATGAAATACTTACAATACCACGAGTGCACCAAAACTATTTAGTGCATGTGAACAAAACTTGTACAGTATTCCATTAATTTATGCATGCAAGCTGTTTAATCAAACCACAATTCTTTAAATTCAAATCATTCTGCTTAACAATTTGCTTGGAATTAAATCTGAAATGTATTACAAAATACTGTAATCATTTTAGATTGAATGGTTTGCAGCTCTTTGAATGCACTGAATACATAATGGTTGTTTATTTTTTTTAAACCACAAGATATTATTAAAAAGTAAATCAATAACTTAAAAAATAATTTTAAATAAAAGGGAATAGTTTGATATCACAAAAATACACTAAACGAAAAATTTAGGCATGGAAAATTACATGCTGCAATCTTGCTAATAAAACAATTTGTTTATAAAGCAGCACAAAGATGTATTACAAAACTTTGATCTTCATTGTTAACTGTGCATAAAAAGGCAGCTAAACAATATTTTATAAAAAAAAAACACAAACTATCTTAGTTTTGAAAACACTACAAGAACTAGAAATACAACAGTTGCGAACCCAGTTTCTAAATAAAAATAAAAACCTAAATTTATAATTGTGATACAATATAAATTAGTATCGAAACTTTAAATGACAGTAACCTGATAAAACAAACAGTGCACCAATACTTAAGAAGCTTGTTGCGAAAAGAAATTATTTGAATATAAAATTTATTGATTATGCAATATACATTTTAATTATTGAAACCTGACTGCAGATATTGTAACGTAATAACGATTTAATCATTTTTAAGTATAGAAGACTCCTGTGTAAACACATATTGAGACTGATTGTTGAAAAAAAATATGAATCAATACAGTTAAATTTAGATTTGGGGCATGTATATTTTAATTGAGGATTCCGTAGCTTGCTTTACTTTTTCAAACACTCAGCATTGGATGCAAAATCCTGTTTTGATTTGTTTTCTTTTTAAGTAGCGATGTCAATACTGTTTATTCGATGTTCATGTTAACTAAAAATTAAATAAACCTAATTATTTATTATTTATATTCTGTTCTATCGTGTGTAGGTATGGGAATAATTTTTGTACGAAATTCTTTTTTTTTTTAAACTGATTTTGTTCTCTATTAAATTTGTTGTTTAGTAACAATAAGTTCAAGCAACATCATAAAGACAAGTTCATATAGCATGGCGCATGTAAATAATGTAATAATGTTCCAAGATGCTTTTATAACTGCAGAATTTTATAGGAATCGGTCAAAAATTTCTAAGTAGATACTTGTTAAAACGTTTTTTGAATTATATTTGTTTCGCCGAATCAGTGAACTTGCCGAGTTTGTGAAATAAGCAATTTGTTGCCTAATTCGTGAAATATACAGAACGTTTTCCGAGTTCGTGCAATAAGCAATACTTTGCCTAGTACGTAATATACTTGTTCGCAAAATAGATATGTAGATTGCAATTTATATATTGTAGTAAAAGCGTAAACTTTGTAAATGTATATGTCGTAGGCATAATGTGAAATCCGGCATTTTGTAAAACGCCTAGGCATTTTATAAAAATCCGGCAAAACGAGCATCTCGTTTTTTGACTAGGCAAATAATAAAATGCCGGCATAATTGTTTTTAATAAAAACTAACGTATTAGCTTCATTTTTATTATTTATTTAAAAAAAAAACTTTAAGCAACCTTCAACCTGATCCTCTACTACTGACCAAATGAATGAGGGTCAGGTTAAAGGTTGGTTAAAGCTTGTTTTTGTATGAACACAAACGTATGGGGTTAAAAGAAAGTCATTATTTACTCGTTTTGACGGCTTTTTAAAAAATACCTAGACATTTTGTAAAAAGCCGGATTGCACATTATGCCTATGACATATACACTAATCAGCAAATATAATAATATGTATTACGCCGAATTGGTGAACTCGTCTAGTTCGTTATTTAGGCAATTTTTGTCCAATCCGTGGAATAGGCACAAGGTTTGCCTAATTTGTGAAATAAGCAATACTACTAAAAAAAACTTTGAACAACCTTTAACCTGATCCTCCATTAGTGACTAAGTGAATGAGGGTCAGGTTTAACGGTTGGTCAATTTTTTTTGCCTTGCCTAATTCGCGAATCAGGCAACTGCTGATTTTACGTACTAAGTATAGTTTGCTTATTTCAAGAACTCTGCAAACGTTTTGCCTATTTCACGAATTCGGCAAAAAATTGCCTATTTCACAAACTAGACAAATTCACTAATTATGCATAACATAATTTTATATTTTGTTTTTAATAAAATACATTAGTAGACAGAATCTTGAAATCATTAATATTGAAAATTATATGACGTTACACCAATAATTACTCCTGTTATTAATAATAATAACAGGTTATTACAAAAGTTTATTTAAAAAATAAACACAGCTTTGGTCCCTATAATTGTGCTAGGTAGATTCTTAAAAGTAATAAAATTCAAGTCTTGGAAGTAATCACATTGAAATTCAATGAATGTTGTAACCGTTTACTCCTAAAGGATTGTAATTTGCTTGCCTTAATACGATAAAACCACTAATGTCGTCTTAGAAATATGCTAATGTATATGTAATTCATTGTAAATTATCTGTAGTGCATTATTTATTTTTATGAGTCTTGAATAACCTGCTTGCATAAATTATGTAATAATGTACGCTAAATTGTAATTTAAGTTAACATAAAGTAGAGGTACATGTTTTTTTTATTGTTGCAGATATTCGATTGCAGTTAAATGAGCAATTACGATGCCTGGATCTTCGGATGGAAGCACAAGTTGCTCTTGTAACAGAATTACAGGACTTTTTTCGCCGAAGAGGTGAGCTTGAGTTAGATTACTCGAAGAACCTCGACAAATTAGCAAAGAGCTTACAACTTAGACATAAGGAACAAAAACAAAAGTAAGTGCTGGATTAATAAATTTTACTATTTGCTTTTTCTAATCCTGAATTATGTAATTATAGACGAGAACAATGGCCTCTGTTTTCAAGCTATGCCTGTTGGCAACAGCTTGTAACACAAACGAGAAACTTAAGCCGTGATCATTGTGCTCTTTCTGAAGTATATTCGACCCACCTAGTTAATAGATTATCCCAAGTCATGGAAGATGTACAAAGGATATATAAACGGGTTAGTAGAATTATTTTTTACGACTTTAAAACCACGTAAAGCTGACAGTAAAAGATCCTTAATGATCAAGGTAGCAGTAAAAAGAAATTTAGAAATATAGATATATAATTAATATTTGGCAACTGTTCGATAGTCAATCAGTTTGACCTATTAACCAAATATTCCACTTAGCTTAATAATAAATAGCCCATTACATTTTTTAAATAAAAATAAAGGTCAATGTAACTATTTTCAATTACTTGACAGTGTAAAAATGGATGATATAAATAAAATCAAAAGCTGGTGTTTCTAGAGACACCAACAATCAAATATTTGCCGTACAGGGTGTCCCAATTATCGTGCACAGCATGGGGATCTCGTTAAGTATCAAGGTTTTTTCTTATAGAATAGTTGCTCTTAAATCAGATCATTTTGACCCATTTAACCAACTCTGTATCTCTTACCATTTTCGAGATCCTCATGCTGTGCACGATAACTGGGATACCCTTTATAGTTCCTTAATTAGGTACATAATTTTTCCTTGGTAATTCCTTGATCTTAACTTACATTTTATTTTGATAATTCAATATGCATTTAGAGAAGCAAGATTTTCAAAAACCATGGGTGACCCCAAAACTCAAATGTTTTTTAAATTTTTATTTAATCATTTTCGTCTCATACATTGAATCCTCTTTTGTAACTTTTTTAAGTGTATTTTTTTAAGATTGATGATGGTGTTCTTAATAAAGAAATATTTTTTATATTAATCGCTTAGGCTGTGGCAAAGTTTGTTTTATTTAAAAACATTTTTCATATTTCATTATGTACTATGTTTACAATCATAAAATTTTCACAAGGGTAATTTTAAAATTTCCAAACTGCAACATTTAAATGTGAATACCGGGTGATTCAGTTTGACTGTCGCACCCCTATAACTTTTTAATTATTGAAAATAACCCCAACAAACCTTATATTTTTCGAAATGGCGACAAATTCTCGTTATCTCTAATAGGCAACTGTTTTTTTACATAGTATACATTTTTTGTTGATTCGGATAGAGAATTTAATTCTAAATCCGACCATGTATTAACAAAGTATGCATACATAAAAAAAAAATCTAGTAAAATCAGTTCAAAGTTTATTTATCAAATTATAGCAAACAGTCTATTTAACATAACATAAACGATTAAATCTTAAAAATTACACTATAACTATCAATGGAAATGTATTAAAAATTATTTTTAATAAAAATAAAAACAAATAATAAACGTTGCCATAAAAAATTAGACTTTAATGTATTCAAACAGTTACAAATAGAAGACAACTGTGTTTGGAAGTGGAGGGCGGTCACTTTGAATACATTAAAGTCTAATATTTTATGTCGACGTTTATTATTTGTTTTTATTTTTATTAAAAATTAATTTTTAATACATTTCCATTGATTGATAGTTATAGTATAATTTTTAAGATTTGATCTTTTTTGTTATGTTAAATAGACTGTTTGCTATAATTTGATAAATAAACTTTGAACTGATTTTTTTCAAATTTTTTTTTATGTTTGCATACTTTGTTAATACATAGTCGCATTCAGAATTAAATTCTTTATTCGAATCAACAACAAAAATGTATACTGTGTAATTTAAAAAAAAATAGTTGCTTATTACTTAATAGAGAATTTGTCCCCGTTTCCAAAAATATAAGGTTTGTTGGGGTTATTTTCAATAATTAAAAAGTTATAAGTATGCGACAGTCAAACTGAATCACCCGGTATAGCTAAAAGTGTACTTTGAATTGCAATTAAAAACTATTAATACAGTGTTTTCATGTATTTGTACTCCAAAAAAAGCAACAACAATGGTTTTGAAAGTTTTTTACTAGTTTAAGTATGTTTATTTTTTTCTAGTGTCGTGAAATTGGTTACGAAACGCACGAGGAAATTCTCAGAGTACTACATGAGTTACATAACACTATGAAAACATATCACAGTTACCAAGCAGAACTTAGGCAAGCAGAGTCGAAATTGCGAGCTGCTGAAACACAGAGAAGCAAATTAGAGCAGTCCCTATCGCAAGATAAATTAGAACGCTCGAAAAAGTATAAATTAATGGAAAAAGAAGTTATGAAAGTAATACATAGTTTCTATCATTTTTATTTATAGTTAAAACATTCTTTTTAGCGCAAAAGTAAATACACAGATGCAAAACTTAAAACTCTAAAGGCCAGAAACGAATATCTCTTATGTTTAGAGGCCTCCAATACTACTATACACAAATATTTTGTAGATGATTTGTCAGATCTTATTGATGTAAGTTGCAACTGAACTAAAATTTGTTGAAAATGTTAATTCTAACTATTTATATGTTTTAGTGTATGGACTTTGGTTTTCATAACTGTATCACACGGGCATTACTTATGCATGTGTCTGCAGAAGAAGGAAGACAAAAATCTGTACAGAATGGATTAGATACGTTATCAGCCTGTATTAATTCTTTAGATTCTCGACTAGATAAACAACGATTTCTTGAGTACAACCATACTGCCTTTATGATACCCAAGAAACTTGAATTTCAAGGGCAAAAAACTGATGATGTAAGTAGAACTATTACTAGAAACTTCAAATTGCCTCAAAATCTTCCTTGTTTGTTTTAAGTTGAGTTTTTAGGTGGCTTTCTCCATTTTTTTCTCATTCTGCCTCTTCTTTTTTTTCATTTAACTTTTCTGAGCGTTGCAGGTGTCTTTACTTCTTCCTTTGAAGTCCGTATTAGTCTGCATTTATTTTTCACCGATTGCTCTTTTGTTTCATAAATTTTCTTCATCAATCTATTGTTATCCATCTTTTAAATGTATGTTCCAGCCATCCTAATTGTCTCTATTGTATTGTTGTTTCTGTTAGTGGAATCTACAGTTGTTTTCCGTTTGTTACTTTCTAATCCTGCTTTTATTTTTCATTGATCTTTTTTAAATCTCATTTCTGTGCTGATGAACTTACTTCTTGCCTCTCCATTACCGTCCAGGATTCACCAGCATTGAACTACTGTGAAGAATTTCTGCCTTTGGTATTTCTTTCCTACTTAATGTACCCACATAGAATTGAAGATTTTTCCAGTTTTTGCAATTATTTTATTCATGGTTAGAGTTTTCCTTGCCCTATTTCTTTCCCATCAATGTTCATGGTGTGGTTAGTATAAGATGTTTCTATTATGTTATTGATTTTGTTTTTCTATGTTTAGCTTTGTAAGTTTGTAAAATTATCTTTGTAAGTTTGTAAAATTATCTTTGATGTGTATGTATTGTAATATTTTCTTTATAGGCACCAGAACCAGAAATTCAAAAAATACTACACCAAGAAATGGAAACTCGCCTAAATCAGTTACAACAACGAGTAACTTCACTAAGAACAGAATCGGAGGAAGTGTGGAAGACGTTGGAAACAGCAGAGTCAACACTATTAGAAATGCTAAATGCTAAAGATTATGAATGTGGTGGATATTTTGGTGAAAATGCGGTACCTGCTAGTAAAGCCCCGGAAACAGTATCAATAAAATTAAGAGCCGATAGACAGGAGACAGAAGATTTTTATTTAACGGTAAGTGAATAATTTCATCATTTTGTACAAATTGCAACGTAATTTTTCCACAGAAATTTCGAGAGTACGTTTTGGGTTCTACAAGGATCGCGCGATTAGATGCAAAGCATGAATATATACGACAATCGTTATTATCCCAAACTTCAGATCCGGGAAATACTTTAAAAACTGTAGCGAAAACGCCGAGAAGGAAACGTATTGGCCGGTTGCAAATGAGCGGACAACCAAAACTATTTGGTGGTTCTTTAGAAGAATATTTGGAAGCAACTAATCAAGAAATACCATTAATTATGAAGTCTTCTATTAGAGTAATTAATTTATATGGTACGAATTTACGATTATTTCATTGTTATCGTTTTTAAACTGATGTAAATTGTAGGACTGCATCACCAAGGTATATTTAGGGTTTCTGGATCACAAGTTGAGATAAATAATTTTCGAGAATGGTTTGAACGAGGAGAAGATCCGCTAGCGGATATGACTGATGCTTCAGACATTAACAGTGTTGCTGGAGTACTAAAACTATACTTAAGGGAACTTAGAGAACCACTTTTTCCTATTATATATTTTGAACATTTTATGGAATTAGCACGTAAGTAAATAAATATTGATTTATCATGTAAATTTTTGATTAATGATTGTCTCATAATGCCTACTTTTGTTACAGAATTAGATTCTAAGAGAGAATTCATCGTAAAAATGAGGGAGTTAATACAGAGCTTACCTCGATCTGTGATGGTGGTAATGAGATACCTCTTTGCATTTTTGAATCAGTAAGTATCTGTATTCAAATTTGATATCATTTACACCTGGTAGTAACATTAAAGTTTATTCAATTTTGAAACTTCTAGTTTGTCAGAATTCTCAGATGAGAACATGATGGACCCATACAATTTGGCTATCTGTTTTGGACCAACATTAGTACCAGTTCCTGACGATAAGGATCAAGTACAGTATCAAAATCAAGTAAACGAGCTTATTAAAAATATCATAACGTTTAATGAAGAAATATTTACCAATGATGGAGGATTAGTTTACGAAAAATACATTTCACCGGAACCGGAAGACCAGTAAGTAGATTCTTTTTAGATGAAAGCGTTGAGTCGTGATTATATTTATTTGTAGCGATGTTGGGGACTCGCCATCGGAACATATACAAGAAGATTTAGATTCCGAAGTTTATCCATCAGAAGATGGTATGTTTCATTTTTGTTTACATCTTTTGCAATTATTTTTAATTTAATCGAAACTGTCGATATGGTACATTTAATTTAGTAAAATAAGGGGGCAATAAGAGTCGGAAGAAGCCGGTGAAACTTACCAGAGCCTAGTGGTCTGGTCAGAGGAGTCGAGAGACGTCGTCGAGCCCGGGGAAAAATTTTTCATGGGCCCCAACTAAAGTTTATTATTTGAAAATTTTGTTAATAAAAAACAATTGTGGTATAATATTCGAGCCCCTGTGGACTCCCGGGCCCTTAAATTACTCCCGGGGCTCGGAGCCCCCCTGCCCCCTTCTCATCGGCCCTGGGTCTAGTAAGGAACCAATCGGTACAGAAAAGGGCCTTGAAGTCGACTATCTTTTGTATAATTGTGTTCTCCTCACTTTTTAGTTGCCAATTTTTTTTTTTTTTTTATAAAAGCTCATATTGTCTCTTCTTAATGTATCTGCCCATACCTCGAGATTATGTTGCAAGCAGGGGTTTGGAGCGCAGCTCGAAGCAGTGGAGCAATGGGCTTTTGCCCGCAGCAGGAGCGGAGCCCGGAGCAAATAATTTTGATTGCTCCACTGCTCCAGTTTATTATGTAAAATTTTTAAAAAAAAACTACTTTTTTCCCTTTTTTTCAACGTTTGAAGATCAATAATCTGTTTTTTCAAACATTTATTTAACTTCCCTTGTTTGTTAGGGCAAAATTTTGTTATTTTTGACCACCTTCTACATATTCGATAAAATTAAAACATTGTTTTTAAAATTAATTTTTTTTAATCAAACAACTTTTTTAAAAATGTTAACAATATTTGGAGCATGGAGCGGAGCTGGAGCAGGCATTTTGATGCCGGAGCGGAGCAATTAAAAAATTGGACTGCTCCAAACCCCTGGTTGCAAGTCTTTTTCGTTTTTAGCTAATAGCACCACATCATCTACAAAGGACAGACAGTTCTGTTAAAGATATTGGTCTCAGTTTATTCCATCCCCAGTAGGCTTTTTTTGTATTTTCTTTGCACTCTTTATTTAATCCATTGGCATTATAAACAGCAGTGGACTTAAAGTGTCCCTCTGTCTTACTTCCACTGTTGTTAAAAATTCGTGGAAACTACTGTTGTTATTATAATTTTTCTGCCACACTTAATCTGATATGCCTCTATAATTTTCACTGCCAGTTTTAGATATCAGTAATATAATAGACACTTCCCAGTCCTTTGATATTTCTCTTTCTTTATTTTATTTATTTAGTCATGAGTCCTTCTACTGCTAGGTGTAGGACTGTTGAGTTGTGTTGTGCTGACTTTTTTCCATGTTTTGCTGTCTTGTGCTAGAATTTTTATGTCTTTCCTTTTGATGTTTCTATCTGTTGCTGCTTTTTTAACTTCGTCTTGCCAGGTATTTCTCGGTCTACCTCTTTTGTTTATCCCTGTGATCGTGCTTCATAGGCGTTTCTGGTTAACCTCTTTTTTTTTCATCCGATAAATGTGACCCTACCTACCATCCTAGCTGTCTTTCTTGTATTTTTTAATTGTTCTGTATATATTTCATTTCTGTTTCTATCTTTTTTTGTTTTTCTTTGAATTTTTCTTAGAAATCTCATTTCTGCTGCATTCACTCTGCTATTATTTTTATTTGTGAGTTTCACTTCCGTATAAAAGTGCCTGAGTTTTTTACCACTTCCACTTTGTTTGTTTTGGGACTTCTCTATTTCCAAAAAATTTTGTTCCCAAACTGCTAAATATTCTTCCCACATATCCTGTCCTTTCGCTTATTTCCTTGTCCATTCCTCCATTTTTCTCTATGATCACTCCTAAATATTTAAAGCTTTCTACCTATGCCAACCTAAGCCCATTTAAAGTGATGTTATGCCCTTTGTTATCTGTTGTAACGATCATAGTTTTCATTTTTTTTGTATTTATTTTGATATTAATTTTTCCAATTCCTGGTTTAGAGTTTCTAGATTTTGTTGCAGATTCTTTTCTGTTTCCACTACTAAAACCATGTCGTCTGCGAACATTAGCTCAGTTATGTTTATTTTTTCATTTTCCAGTTGCCTAGGTGAAACGGTCCCATTTTTTGTTTTACTTCTTTAATTATCTATAACTACTGAGAATAATAATGGACTGAGCACGCATCCTTGTTTTAAGCCCTCTTTTGTTTCAAACTCTGCCCATTTTTCATTTTGCGTTCTTAAAATATTTACTGTTTTTTCATACATCGCTTTTATTATGTCGATTGTTTCTATTTCAATTCCCTTCCTTCTTAGGCCCCTCCATACACATTTTCTTTTGATTTTATCAAATGCTTTTTCCAAATCTATAAAACAAATGTATTTCTTTGTTTTTTGTTAAGCTCTTTTCGATTGTTTGTCTTAGTATATAGACTTGGGTCTTGTGTACTTATCCTCTTCTGAAACCGTATTGGGGTTCTTCTAGTATGTTTTTGATTTTTTCTTTTAATCTGCCTTCCATTACTCTTGCTAGTGTTTTCCCTGGTACACTCATTAATGTTATTCCTCTATAGTTAAAACAATCCGTTTTTTCCCCTTTCTTGTATAATGGTAGGATTATTCCAATGTTCCAATCCCTTGGTACTTTTCTTGATTTTATTACTGCTTTCGATAGAGCCCTTAGTGCTTCTATCCCTAATTCTTCCATGTATTTAATCATTTCCCTGTAATACCATCGTTACCTGCGGCTTTTCCTATCTTTAATTTTGCTATTGATTTTTCTAATTCTTCCATTGCAATTTTCGTTATCTCCTGATATCCTCTGTCACATCTTGCATTTGTTACTTCATATTTTTCGTTTATTTATTCTGTCTCAGCTAGTTCTTTAAAGTATTGTCTCCATCTTTCCATTATTTTTTCCTCGTCCGTAATTATGTTCCCATTTTTATCTTTTATGTTTTACATTCCATATTCTCTTTCATGTTCTGCCTTTCTTGCCATGCTTTATTTACTATTCTTAGCAGCATGTCCCTTCCATCTACACCCATGGAGTTAATCGTTTCAGGTTAAATACCATCATGCCCTGCTGCTGTTCCAATTTTAGTTTTATGTATCGCACCATTCAAATCTGCTTCAGTTATTTCTTGTTCGTTTGCTTCATATATGTCCTCCATTTGCTTTTCATCCTTGATGATTTATTGTATATGTAACTTTGAATGTTTTTTTTTTTAGATTCTGAAAATATGGAAGCTACTGCACAATTTGATTTTATAGCAAGATCTGATCGAGAATTATCTTTGAAAAAAGGTGATTCCGTAACATTATACTCACAAGTATCGAACGACTGGTGGCGAGGAGCGGTAAATGGACAGGAAGGTCTAATTCCTGATAAATATATTTCACTTAAAATGAAGTAGGTTTGATGAAGATTTTAATTTGCGTAATGTAAAACGTTTTTAATTATCTGTAGGGATGATGATCGAGAAAAACTGGAAAATCTAAAATCTAGTTCGTCGGAAGAATCGATGAGGAGACGAGCGTCGAGTTCGAACGACTCCATGTTGTCGGAGAATTCGATATCGACAACAAATTCGCCGTCGTTACAGTGTGCTCCGGTAACCTGGACGACCGTTACGGATGTGGCGGAATCGGTAACAGCAAATAACACCGCCCCCATTCTACTGAACCAGTCTAGAGAGGTATTGGAAACTACTGTGTAATTGCATTGTTGTAAATGCTACAAATTAATACGCTAACGCCACATATTGCATAGCTGTTTTTTTGGCAGTATTTTTAAGTAATTTTTTTAGTTAAAATTTCTATCATGTGTACACGCAGTATGATCTCAACTTCAGTACTATTTCAGAAAGGAACTTATTTAGATTTAATTAATCTATAAGTATTTGATGCATTTCTTTCATCAATACAAGTCTTTTTAGCAGTTATTATTTTTTACTTCAGTTTGGGGAATAAACTGTTAGTGTTAATCTGAACAGAGCTCCTGCGCTTGTTTGTGCATGCGAGTGTGATATAGTATTTAATAAATGTTGTTTTATGTACACAGAGTGTTTTTAGTTAAATTTACAGCAACTATAACCACCTCGACCTTAACATTTTTAATTTTTTTTTAATCAGCCTAACTGAGTTTAAGTTAGTTTATCCATGTCTAATTCCACCATTGATCTATCTAATGGATGGATGGATGTTCGTTGGTTATAAGACACTTTCTTGTGTTTTTTATGAATGCTTATTAAAAAAATGTATTTGCCATTCACTAAATTGTATTGTTGTTGGTGATTTGAAAGTAATGGTGCATCTTACAATCAATCAATGGTGTCTTAGAATAATCAATGAATGTGGAAGTACTTGAATGAATATTATTATATCTAAGCGACTTGACTCCCAGTAGAAGAAAATTGATCAATAGCTTAAAAACTCATCAATTTACTGCTTTATACATGTTGTATTAGTACAGATAAATTTAACTCAAACAATTTTTGCCTAAAGAGCAACATTTCATTTGAATTCATTTTGTGTCTACCAGGGGCTACAGCCCCTCCAGATTTAAATATTTTTGTGAATTAAATAGAATTTAAATATTTTATAATTTTTTATTTATCGGTTTAAACAGTTAAATTCATTTAATTATCATAAATTAAAGAAAAATCACTTACAAAAGTATTCATGACCAGTTTCATATTTAATGTTATTTTCAAGTATGCTGAACTACAGTTTCTGTAAATATAACACATACACTCTGTGAGTAAATATAGTGCATGAATGCATGAAATGTTAAATTAACGAAATATACATTGTTGGTTTAATGTTAACTGTATTTGTTATGTTGAATTAATTGAATTTCGTGTAACTAAAGTTACTGATATAGTTAAAAGTATAAAATTTAAAGTTAATTCTAGTATGTGTGCTGCATTCGAGTTTGATGTGTGTGGATGTACTTGTATTTGTCTTTATGTTATACGATTAGAAGATCATATATGGACATATCCAGTGCAAGTTTAATTATGTTTTTTAAGGCACAGTTTCAATTATGACAAGCCAATGGGTAGAGTAACATCAAAATCATAATTTATGTTTGTACTTTAAATCAGTTCAAAAGCTGTTACTCAACTTTAAGAATTTTTTATCTATAAATAATTTTAATTATATTATAACCAAATGCACTTAAGATGGTGCAAAGTTTCACTTGTTTTTAGCTTTCTTCAGAAATGCAAGTCCCATCATATAGAAACATCCGTTGTTTTTTTTTGGTTTCTTATAGCAAAACCGGTAAATAAACTGGTTTTTCCTCTAATGGCTGGAAGTAGTTTTGTGATCTCTTTTATTTACCAAGTATTGTGCATAAATAAACAACTACATATACCACCGAAACTAATTCATCAAATTCTGGACTTTCAAAAAAGTCCTATAAAAACAATTTTGGGGTTCTGTTGTCATTTGTTTTTCTCTGGTGGTATTAAAATCGTTAGTATTTTTTGAATCACATAAAATATCTGAATCATTTGGTTTATGCAGATGGGCCGTTGTTACTTGACTTTTACATATTTTTACTCCTCTTCACTTTAATAAAAATCGAGCTATTTTTAGCAATAATTAAATTAGTGCGTGATCCATTACTTGTGTAGTATTGCGTAGGTGTTTCATTTATGCTTAAATCTTGGCAGTCACGTACCCAGATGAATCTTTATTTATCTAGTCCTTCAAATTTAATGATAAAAATTTACTTTCTCTAAGTCAATTCTAGGAATGAGCGTTTAAAATATTTCAACAGGTTTGTGTGTATTTTAAGCTAATCATTGATCTTTTTTTAGAAGTCATATAATATTTTCGTATTTATGACTGCTTTGACAAAAACCAAAAGTCAGCTGTATTTTTGCTTCGTTTTGATTGGGTATAAAAGCAATATTGGACATTAAAACATATAGTCTGAAGTTTTAATTAATGCTTTAAAACAAAATAACGCTTGTGATGATAATAATTGTTTTTGGAAGTTTCTACAGGGTGTTCCAGTGTGAACACCAAACTGGGACACCCGGTATAGTAAATGAAATTGGAAGTATGATTTGTTAAATTATGCTTTTCGAGAAGTATTCCTACCATCCTTACGTAGCAAAAGTCTTTTTTGTTTTTCATTTAGTTAAATAGCTTATGTAGATAATATAAAAATAAGTTAAACTTGCCCTTATAATTTTAAAAATAAAAATAATCTGTCTTCAACCTTACTGTAAAAATATTGTGATTCCAATTACATTTTATTAAAATAAACTGAGCAAAAGTGAAAGTTTTAACTACTTAAGGTGTCTTTTGATTTTTTTAAGTTTCAGCTTGCACTATAAACCGATTATTCACTCAAAAACTATTAACTGGTTAATGTTAACAATTCGTTTTGTATTGTCGATTAATGAGTGCATGTAATAATACCTCATACATTTGATATTACAGAGTGGACTTAACAACTACAACCTTAATTTGCCAATACATGTATAAATCTGTGTTGTTTTAAGTTACTGTTTTTTAATGCTATATTTTTCACATTCTCGCTAGCTAAAGTGATCATATCATTTATAATATTGAACATATGATTTAGATCTTAAGCGTAAGTACTACAATTTAAAAACAGATCTGATATCAGCCTTTATTTGTCGTTAAATAATTAAATATAGTGTACATATACAGTTTTGTATTTAAGAAGTATTTACATTTTAGATCAGACATTGTGACCTTGTCTTTAAGTGTCTGCATGTTGCTTTTATAGCATAATTGTGTTATTATTAATAAACTGATTTATTTTATTTTAATATTTGTTGTTTTAATTTATGGAAGCCTTCGATTATTGGTCACATTAACATTGCATTTTACATTTAAAATTCAGTTATAAATTAACGTTTTTTGATAACTGCTAAGATGTTCAAAACATTTTTATAAGTTCAAGGTAAAAATCAAGTGAATTAGCTGAGTTTTAGGATGAAATGTAGTGTTTGCGTGATAATACAGTAGATTGTTACTTTATTTTTTACGAGTTTTTTTTTGTTGATTTCATAGTTCATTTGCTAGACTTCAGTCCAAGTCTACAGTTTTAAGGTGAGCACTTAGGCATGTCTGATTATGTTACTAGCTGGGTCTCTTTTCTTTTCCATTTCATTCTTGGTATGTTTGCCTGAAGCTTAATATTTAGTAATTTAACATTCAACTTTACAATAACACTATTATTAACTGTAAACGTGTCTCTAGTAACAATTTACAACCTAGGTGATTTGTAAACTGAAATCTATTTCTAAATTTATGGAACGTATAATTCGTAAAAACAATGTCAAGTGTTTTATTGATTAAATGTCTTAATATAGCTGTTATTGTTTCAGAATTTGACAGGGCACATTAGACACAGATCTGCAGAATTTTCAAGTGATTCACACACGAACAATAGCGTCTCTGACGAAGCAATAATCTCACACCGCACAACGATAAACATTAATCCTTTTCAAACACAAACTGTTATTATAAATGGAGCATCCGTTACATCGAATAGCAAAAAAATTCAATCATCTCAGAGTACTAGTAATAATAGTGAATTATTTTCAGAAAGTGTAGATAATTACCATAGTGTAAATTATAACAGAAGTATAGATAGCATAGATTCCGGGACTGACGTACAAAAAGAACATTCAACTGATACAGACCAATTTACCGTAAATTTTAGCCAAAATAAGCAGCAGTGGCAGAAACGAGCCGGTTCTAACACCTTCGTTAAAGTCGTACAAACCACAAACACTAAACCAATCAGACATTCAGACACCTGGATTCAGAGACAAAATCATACACCAGATTTAGTGATGGATTTGCCTTTATTGGGTAATTCTATTACCAAAGATTCCGCCAAAAACTCTGCATCATTTGCTTCAAATTTATTGTGTGATTTGAAGGACGATTCTAAATCTGTTAAATCTGTAGATAGTCCGACTGAACCGGATAGCCCAGATTTACAAACGGCTGCTGAGAGGTTTGCCAAACAAAATCAATGTACGCTCAAAAAAAACACCAAAATTCATATTGATGCTTCCAATACTTCAGAAGTTAGTACTGATGTGGTAACAATTGCTAGTCCCATGCCAGACCGCAAAGTTGTGGCTATTAATAATAGCAGTGCAACTGCGTGTAAACCGCAGATTAAAACTAAACCATCTGTGCTCAAAAAACCAGTATTCTCTGTTCCCATATCTGCTGTTGCATCGGAGGTAGTGGGGAACGACCCTTCAGAACTTCCAACTTAAAGCTCAACATGTAAAGCTATAGTTTAGACAATAATGTGAGCTGGTATAATAATGTACTATTGCAGAGCTTGAAAAATCAAATATACAGTGATTTATAAATAATGCGAAAAACTTCGGGAGGTAATTCGTTATCAAAAGTTAAGGGGGGCATTCTATATAAATGTTTTTCCTAAAATTAAAAAATATCTACTAAATGTCATTCTCCTACGTATCTCCCAAATTTGAGAAATAAAATGAAAACATAATTTTACCGTTCCCCTTTAGGGGGGTGTTATTCCAAAAGAAGACGTTTTACGAAAACATTTATAAAAGACCCTCTTAATTTTCTATAACGGATTACCTCCTGATATTTTTGTATTATTTATGGATCGTCCTGTATATATGCACAAATGCACATTTAATATAAGTGCATTGAACGGATAAATCTGTTTTGATTTATGGTTATTCAAAAATAACAAAAATGTTTTAATTAGCAGTGTTTACGTAGCTTTTGTATTTATTAAATATCCCAAAATTTGGTGTTGCAAAAATCTTTTCAACAGCTTGAAAACTCTGTTAATGTAACTGTTTTTCTAATTTTTAAGTAACTGTAGGCACACATGCTCAGTGACAGGTCACAATATGGACCATAATTTTCTTCATGTCCAAAGCCTATTTGTCAGTTAAATTTTCCCCATTTTATTGTGAAAATAGAATTCTTACACTGTAAGTAAATATTTTATTAATAATTGTAACATTGTAAGTATCCAGTTGCAAAACAGTAGTGCATCTGTTACAGATTTTTAAAACATTCTAAATATAATTGTACTTTTTATGATTGTGTGTTGTTGAAATTCGATGTCGAGTTCTTACAAAATTTACTGTCAATGGTTAAAAATTGCTTCATATGTGTCCTTGCTGTGTTAATAATGTCATTAAATATTATTTGAACTATTTAAAAGGTTGGTTAAAATTAAAATGAAATTCAGATTTAGAATTTTGATCAATAATGAATTGAGAAAAGGCTATCAGTATACAGGGTGGACCAACTTCGAATGTTTTACATGGTATCTTGGTATCTGATATTGGTCTCTCTGGGTTATTTTTTTGAGATAAACACGTCTGTGTTATTAGATTTGCAGTTAAGAAACAACTAAACATCATTCCCATGTTTACAATCAATAACAACTAATCATGGCAAACTTTGATAATAACATTTTTACAAAATTAGCCTTATCTCAGTTATGTTTTTTGCAACAAATATATAAAAGTATATATTTATGAAAAGCTAAAAAAATACTTTTTCATATAAAGTTCATATAGGGTTTTCATTAAAAAATATAAGTTAACTTCATATTTCAAAAATCAAGGTCATTAAAAAAATTTAAGTTTGTTTTTTAATTAAGCATAAAAATGTTAATAAAAAAACCTGTATAACATTTAGTTTTATTTTTATAAATAAAGAAGTTACAATAAATTTTCAAAAATGATGATATTTCATTTTTCGTCTGTGGTGCCAAAATTGAAAGTGATGTAAAACATCTTATAGCACAGGCTTGTCCATCTCAAAAAAATAACCCCAGATACCGATATCACATTTTCGCTAACTATTATGGTATCTAAACCTTCCAATTTGGTCCGCCCTGTATTTATACATATATTAATTAAAAATCTGTTTTAGCTGTTTAAAAAAATTAAAGCCTTTTCAACATATAATAATTGTCTTAATAAAACCAATAATTTAAATATTTCAGCTACTTGGCTATCGTAAATGTTCTTTTATTTGGTCGAAAGCAATTTTTACATAATTTCAATTAAATTCAGTGTTAAACAAATGAAACTATGGAATTGGTATCGTGGTATGTGTAATAATTTTTGTGTTGATATTTACTCAGTGATAGACAAGGCCTGAAATGTTACTAAAAATCATGCTTACATTATGTAAATCTATGTACCATAAAATGGTACCTGCTAGCAGAAGTCTATAAGTTGATTATCCGGTAAAAACACGCCTGCCTATAGTTAGCAAAATTTTCATTTATTGTGCATTGATTAGATAAAAAAATTGGTGTTTAAAAGTGAAGAGTTGAACTGGAATATATTTAATTATGTTCCATTCTCTAGTTACAAACAACTGAAAAAAGAAGTGGGAACAAAATCATGATAGACGTTCATCATTTACTTTTGAATAACAATAAGTGTTTTTGTACAAACACTTATAGATTGATTTTAGGAACAGGAATTGTCATTGATCGCTTAATGTTCTTTGAGCTGCACCTTATGTAGTGTTAGTTCAATTATTTGAGTTTACTACTTTTAATTTAATTTAATATTGTACTGAAAATGTCATGTTTTAATAATATAAATGGAGTGATTTCAATCTCTGCATGTGATCTGATAATTGTACTCGTAGGTGATTTTTTAGTAACCAAAGTAATAACTAATATTTTTTCGATGATATGATATACAAACAATATTTATGGTCTCTTACGATTTAAATGTAAGCGTTTAAAAATTTTATACAAGTATACTAGTGCTTATTTTTTGTGCATGTATAAATGTAAAGTTTATTACAAAAAAAAATCGTGTTTGTATTAACGTAATAAAATGTGGTTTACCTATATACATAATACATATATAATATAACATAAAATTACAACAAACTGGGAGCAACCTAATACATCAGTGATACAAGGTAATAATAACATCTTTAAAAATGTTTTGGTTAGACGTGTTACTAAATTTTAGAATTGCCATAAATAATTCAAAATAATTGAAAAAAAGTATTTTAAAGTTCACTGTGAAGTGAATTTAACGACTATTTAATATGAAGACTGATTGGATATACATATTTAAAATCAAACTGTTTGTTATATACTATGTTGAAAAGTATTTGACAGGGTTAAAAAAATTATCTTCAACTTAATTTCTGTGTAGTGTTAATTTTTGATGGTATATCCATGACAGCGGTTTCTATACTTATACAAAAATGTACGTTGCAAGCTGTGGCTATGCAAAGGAGGGAATTCAGACCTACTCTAATCTATACAGCTTTTTTTAAAAAACTAATACAGAAAGCAAAAACAAAATATTAACAAGAAATATTTTATTCAAATGTAATTGAGCATCACAAAAATATAAATGTTATTTGTGTCTATGAAATATGGAATCGAAAAAGAATTGGTTCTTTTTTAAATTCTATTTTTTTAATAATTGAATAAACTATTTTCTGATTCTAAATTATTTCAGCTTAAACAATTTCTGATTCTGTATTTTATAAATTGATTCCATGTTATAAAAATGAATCCCATTTTGATTTATTTTTACTGTAAAGCAGTGTTCTCAAACTTTTTACTTTTAGGACCCCTTCCAAAATTAACAGTTTACAGGGGACTCCGATGAGTTTTTTTGTAGACAATATTTTGTTATTTACTTAGCCTGGCAAATGACTTTGAATAATTTTAGAACATAATAAAAGGCTCGGGAGACCCCTCCAAGACAATTCAAGGATACCCAGGATCTGTGAGAAACACTGCCATAGAGAAATATAGAATGATTCTGTTTTTAGTTTAAAAAAAAATTATGCCATATTAGAATTAATAAAGAATCAATCTTTACATTAATTTATAAAATTAAAAATGGAAAATAATGGGTAACCGTTATTTGTATACCCCGTCAAGCAAAAAGATAATATTGATGTTAGGACTTGGGTATTCTACAGATATTATCTTTAATCACGGAGTTCAGGTGATTCCCCTGAAAATATGACGAAATTTGGAAAATAAATTTGATAGAATAATTAGTTACCAATAGGTAGAATATAGTGTCATATTAATTATTTTTTGTGTAATTGCAGAAATATAGTCATGATAATTTTCGTACTAGCATTTGTGTACTACTCCAAAAGTTTTATTTGCCGCCAGTAGTAAATGTTGTATAGTTTGGAAACCGCTGTTCTAGAACTTAAGTATTACTAATTATTAATTCTAATTTTTCTTTTAGAGACTGTTTTATTGCAAAATTGGGTGTTATTCATTTTGTGCCTAATAATAATTACATGATATGATGTTAATATAGTTAAAATTGTAATAAGGTATGAGTGTAGTGTTTAAAAATATATGATTAACAATTTTATATTCTAGAATAACACTTTGTAGTCTAATAATATGCATTGTTTTCAATCCTTGCCTTATATAATCAAAGAGTGAAAAAAAAGCTAGTTTAGTGCAATGGCATTATTCAATGTAATAATGCCGTGCGAATGTATTCTTGGTACATATACCAAACACATGGATAAACGTAGCTGTGCGTAGCATAATAATCCTCATATTTTATTATATTCAGTGAAAAAAGAACACGTCACCACCTGAAATAATTGATGATTGTAAAATGTACCGTAACATCCCATTTTTGTAAAATTTTATGCAATAAAACCTACAACAATTACATATCTACTTATTTACTGTTTCAGGGTAGTGAGAAAAACTAAATTTAAAAAGCAGTTATCTCAAAAAAAAATATTTTTATTTAATTTGTGCTTCTGTTTGTTACATCTTAATAATTATTATGTTTAATAAGAGTTTTCGAAGACTTCCAATTTTTTTTTACCTTTTTAATATTTTTTCACAACTACTTTCATATAATGTTTGCTTTTTTAATAAAATTGGTTTTTATAAAAGATACTTAAACTAGTTATTACCTATATCGACAGTGGAAAGCAATTTTGCTGTAAACGCCAAAACGCTATTAATTTATAATTATTAATGATAACCATTGTTTTAATAATAATCCTTTTATTTTTTTACACCAACATTCCTTGAAAATTTGTTTTTAAAAAAATAAAGTAGTTTTTTTTCCAAAAATTAAACTGTTTTTTGTCTCTACTGTAAAGTTTTAGTTTTGGCGTTTACAGCAAAATTGCTTTCCACCGTCGATATGTTACATAATTTCAAGAACTTTAAAATGAAGTGAGGTGGGCAAGAGTAGCTTTACTGTTTGAAAATAAGATAACTTCTTTAATTCTTAATATTATATTTTTATTTTTGTGGTAGCACTTTTACCATAGATTGGAAATGTTTTCGTCCTAAACGCGAAAAATTGAAAAATTTCCCTCGGCTGAAAACTTATTTTTATCTAAAAACTTACATTTTTGGTCAAATGAATTATGTATTTTTTGTACCACCACCAAATACAAAAATAATTACCCCGCGACATATAGGATGATTCAAATTCGAGGGCGACCATAGGGATCTTGCTTATTACTGAAGATGGAGGGTAGGTTCAAATTTGGCAAAGTTGCTAAATTATATGCTCATCAATAATATCAAAACAGATTTGAAATATCTTCAATTGTTTTTAAAAAAATTGAAAGAAAAACGATTTTTTGCTAGAACTTTATAATTTTTTTTTAAATCTAAAAACTTTTAGATGGCCACTTTCTATTTTACTTTTAATGGTGCCATCAATATTTTGCTGTGCCATAGGCGACAAACTTGATTTTCATCTACTTAGCTAGAACTTTTTTCTGATGTCAAAAATTTATTACATGATTATGTTGTTTACATAAACAACGAATTTATGAGGAAAAAAAAGGTTTTCATTTATTCGACATATCTAATAACTAGATGAAAATCAAATTTGTCGTCCATAAGAAATTAAAAAGTTGGTACCTACAAAACAAAACAGAATCGGCAGAGCAAAAAAATGATGGTACCATTAAAAGTAAAATAAAAAGTGGCCGTGTAAAAGTTTTTACAGATTAAAAAAATATATATAAATAAAAAAGTTATAGCAAAAAACGAAGTAATTTTTTTTAAATCTTTTCAAAAACAATTGAAGATATTTTAAATCTGTTTTGATATTATTGATGAGCATAAAATTTAGCAACTTTGCCAAATTTAAATAATAATCCCTATGGTCGCCCTCGAATTTGAATCACCCTGTATACGTTGTAATGAATGAGTAGAACGTATTAAATACATTATATTTCGGGTACCACCTGCTTCTTTCCAAAGTACAACTGGTTGAGGACCGCTCCTCTGACCATTTTTGGAACTGGTCAAGATTAGCAGCAATTCGCGTGACATCTTTCTCTTTAAGCTTCCCTCCCATGTTTCTCGAGTTACAGATACAGTATTGTGGAAGAATTTATAGCTCAAATTATACCCAAAAAAAAAACAGAAAATTCTAAAAACAATGTTACATGAAACACTTTACCAATTAATTCTTATACAGGGTATTCCAGTAAGAAATCCCCAGCCTTGCAACTTCTTTATATTATTTGGTGTTATAATATAGGAGCGTCGCAAGTTGTTTTTAGAAATTTTACTAAATTTGATCAGAATTGTGCGGTTGTATTTTGGCACCTGGAGTAAACTTTTTAAAAAGGCGCCTTTATTTGAAACAAATTTTTGATGTTTAATGGAATAAGGACACGGGAGGTATGTGCAAAAATGCGTATTTTACGAACTTGAACAATACGTTAATTTTTGATTCAGAAAATATACTCGAAAAGTGGTGCTTTTCGACGGCAATATAAAGTGTAATTATGTGCGTCAAATTGATGGAATCCGTACCTCAGATATATCTTTCATAACAAACAGTTCATTTCTTGGGGTTATTTTTAAAAATGAACGAGATAATTGTGTTAATAACGATCTCTGAAAAACCCTGTATATGCCATACATCGGAAATATAACTTTTAAGGTTTGAAACACGTCAGATTTAGATTGAGATCGAAATTGGTATTTTTATACGCCGTTTCCAGTTTGATATTGCGGTTATGTATGTAAATGAGGCGTTTTGAATATAGAACTATGCTCACCTTTATTGTGCGCACTAAAATTTTTATTAGAATGCCGGTTATAAGGCAGTTGGCGATTTTAAACAGTTTATTTGAGCCACTTTTATTAACGCGTGTGAGATAACTTGCGTATACAATCAAATATGCAGTCGCAATTATACGCAAGTACAAATTTACTGGCACAGTTACAGAGGGAAAACATATTTTGAGACATTTTATACCGCAAAAATTCAGCCAACTTCCAAACGATGTCATAAATAAGTTATTAAAACTTTTGAATAGTCTAAATGTAAAAAATAAGCGTATACAAGGTGTCCCAGCCCTAAATTTAATCGTTTTTTAAGTTATTTCGGGGCCATCGTTATCTAGCGGGCCGACTCCTTACTGCAAAATGCGAGAAAAGTGGTGGGGATAAAGGCCGACCGTTCATTCTTTGCTTATCCTTGCTGTACCTTTTAATTTTCTTGTTGGTCTCTAATACGAGATAATTTAAAACAATATTTTGTATCTCCATCTTCACAGTGAGGCACATTTGCTGAAATGCACGGTGAGCTACATTAGCAAAAATAATCAATTAACTGTTTACGTCATTTTTTGCAAATGTTTGCTTTACTTTTTATTTTTTTGCTGGTTTTTCATAAATATTATGTTCTACAAATAGTATTCGTCGATTTTCAACACGAATAACTTCAAATAACCGTAATTTACGTTAATATTTTGTTCTAATAACTTAATAATAAATAAAGTTCAATTAATAATTTACACATACTTTTACTTTATTGATATTTAAAGGTAATTTTGTTGCGGTGATTGTCAAAACCATAAACTATTGTACGTAGTATAAGTTAATTGTTAATACGAAATTGTTTTGTGTTTAAATAATTATGCTATTAGGTGATATTAGTTGATATTTGCATGTTTACTAGCATGTACTTATAACTTATATAACTCATATAAATAGACTTATATACAGTGTTTTTTGTAAATGATTTTTTGTCTAATTTGTTAAAATAATTAATTTCAAAATAAAATTAAAAAGTAGCTTCATTACTTTGTATAACAAAATTTAGGTCAGTAGTTAGACTTTTATGATGGGGTTCCACACCACATATTGTACAATACATTTTGTGCCATTTTGAACTAGCGCAATAAATCTTCAAAGATATTTTTTTAATTGATACAAAAAAAAACAACATGCTGTAAATCTTATTTTTTTTTGAAACCCCTTTTTACTCCTAAATTTTGTTTTTATTTTGAGAGCCCCTTAGGTCTTGACCAATCGCAGCTTCGTAATAGCCTTCTTTAGTTCGGTGTTTTTTGTAATACGATTTAAAAAAAAAACAGTTATAACATAAAGCGCAAATCATACAGTTGTAAGTGAACAACCCTCACATCTATAATCATACTAAGTTCTGTTCATTGCGAACATCGTTCAATAGTGATTGCGGTGAGGTGCTTTTTTTAAATCATAATAATTACAGTGAATCAATAATTTACTTTATAAGATAATACATCGCTGTGACTTTAAAAGATGATAACATAATTTCAAATTTCATTCATGTTTCAGGATGCTTAATAATTACATAACAAAAATGCCTGTTAAATATTGCGTTCCTGAATGTAAAAGTAATTACAAAGGAAGTAGTTACAGTTACACACCATCATTTAATAATTATATATTAAAATATTTATAAAACTTGTTTTTATAAATTATAAATAAAACATAATAAAAAATATATAGTAATATTTAACTATTAACGTAATAATTTGCGTTATATGCTATAGCTAGGCATATAGTACTTAGCGACTTATGCTCGGCATCGGCCTTTATACCCACCACTCAAAAATTCAATGAGTCGATCCGCTAGTGCAGTGGTCGGCAAACCGTGGCTCGCGAGCCACATGCGGCTCTTTGACCCCTTGAGTGTGGCTCTTCCAAGTGGGGGCGCGCACGTACAGTGCACTTGAAACTTCGTGATGACTGGTTTGACTGCTTTGAAAGACCTGGAGAAGGAAGATATGTTGCTTTTTAACACCTGGAATATTATTCCTGACTCATATAATCAGCTGAAAAAACTAGCGTTTGCTGTTCTTTCCTTATTCGGGTCTACATATTCATGCGAACAAACAAAAATTTGGCTCTCAAAAGCAATTTCAATCGTTGTACTGTTGATATTTGGCTCTGTTGACTAATGAGTTTGCCGACCACTGCGTTAGTGTAACGATGGCGCCAGTTATTTACGTGTTTTCTATAATATTGTCTGATACAGATCTTAAACAAAATATTCTTATTTAGCGATTTAACAACGCCAGTGTAAAATAATTTGCGAGTTTGGTTAACAAAACTCTCATAGTTCCTTCTGACTAATTAAACTTTTTGTGTTTGTTTTAGTCGGTCCGTTTAGCTGAATTTTAAACACGAATAATTAATTTTTTTTAAATTTTCTAGTGGACAATTTAATTGTCCACTAGAAAATAGTGTTGTATGGTTAAACTTAAAACTAATATTTCTCTAGTTATTTCTGTGTTATGATGGTTTATAGGTAAACATGCAATATTTAATAGAATCAAAATAGTAGGCTCTAAAAAAACTGTAAAAAAATTATAGTTTTATTTTTAGTTTCACTTTAAAGCTGTATATTTCTATCGTTTGCTAGATTAATTCAGAAAAATGGTATTTCTTTTGGCTGTGCAATCAATATTTATTCAAAATTAAAACTTGTAAATCGTTTCTTTACTACTCTAATATAAGAAAAAAGCAATTTCAAATTTTAATGCAACATAAGCATAAGTATGAGAATGTGTTATTATTCTACTGCTTGGTTAAAAAAAAAAAAAAAAAAAAAAAAACCTAGTGACAGTAAACATAAACATAAACGATATTGATAGCTTATAAATCGTGGAGAGTTCTTTTTAGGTATTTTAGCTAAAAATATATTCATCAAAGGTTTCTAGCAAGTACCGGTTTTAATCCAAGTTTCGCGCAAAATTTGAGATTAGCCTCCTATTAAATAAGTTTGTTATTCAGTTTATCACAGTAATCTAGTAAAATGCTGCATATAAATGGGCCTTGTAGTAGTCGAACTGAAAGGACGATAATAAGATCGTAGTGCGGTGCAAAGTCAACTCGGCGAACAGTAAAAACTTTTGTCAAGTCGAAAGAAACTGTTTTTGAGCCCCATCATAATTCAAATACGTGAGATTGAGCGCCCACCGAAGTGATGTAACCTGACTGGATTTTGCAGTGATCAACTTTTAATGTGACAACTTACAATGTTTAAAATAAAATTTTAATTAAAAGCTTTGTGTTTTTAAAAAAAGCTTTGATTTTATCGGATATGTGTAAATCGGTCAAAAATTACAATATTTGACCCTGACAAACAAGTTAAGTTAAATAAATGTTTGCAAGAACAAATTATTGATCTTAATTTTTTTTTAATTGTACGTAATAAACTGGAGCAGTGGAGCAATCAAAATATATTTGAGCTAATTTTCAGTTCGTCTTTTTTGTATTCAGTGGTTATAGCCAGTCAAAGCTATCTTTATATTTTACTGAGCACCTAAATCTAAACCTGATATTTATTAACTCATGCCTTGTCTAAACACGGCACCTCACCGATGGATTTGTATGAATTTTTATTAATGTTACAAAAATAGTTCAAAATGCATTACATTTAAAATTATGCACCAGATAAATATCTGACGAGTCTTTGAATGCATCGTGTTTTATAAAACGTAATTTAATAGGTAATTAAAGAATATACAGGGTGTTTGTTTTAACATGAAGAGTATTGGGATCTCGGAAACCCTTTAAGAAAGAAGGTTAGTTAAATTACTTAAGAAGCGGGGTTTCGGTGCAATATAAAATGAAAATTGACATTGTCATTTTACTTACTACATCACGTAGTAGTAAACGTAGGTTCGGAGTTCAGAAGCCTGTCGAAATATCGGGAACTTTTCGAGGTAAATTTCTGCTAGATGGCGATAAGTCTACGAATGAAGTTTATAATAAATTTATTAACACCTTTTTACATTTTTAAAATATTATACAGGGCGCTTTTTACGCTTAGTCAAAATAGTGAAACTTTAAACATGTATAAACTAATTTTTCTTTAAATACAATACCCTATATTTTCTTAAGTCTCATAGAAAATTTAATTGTCCTTTAAAATCAATAAGCCTGTTTTATAACTAAAATTGATATTTTCCGAGATATCGTGATTTATCATCAAATCTGGAACATACGATAACGGTCAGATACAAAATTTTATTGTAATATCTTCAATTATATCTGTTTCCATACTTTTGCGCAGCACTGATGTTATGTTTACATGTGATTTTGTTGAATTTATGTTTTTGGTCTTGGTTATACTAATTTATTTATGTTTTAACAATCGACAACAATTAACTCTGACAGTTGTTACTACAGAAATTTTTGTTTATATTGTCAAAGTCAGGGCCTACTCCGAAAAAATTAGGAAATTCCTATACAACGTATATAAGAATAAGTTTTTACTCAGAAAATATTCACTTTAGGTATAGGTGAGTATTAAGAAAAGTTGAAAAAAAAACAAAAATGCAACGAAATAACGTAATAATATACAGGGTGTTCCATTCGAAAAAATAAAGTTATTGATGTTTGAAAATTGGGAAGTTGGCACATCTATAAAATACACCCTGTATAATATAAATTAATTTTGATGTATTTAGACTACGACGCCACCTTTTGACTTTGTATGTACAAAATATCATTTGCCAATTATTATTCATAACGTTGTGCTCTTGGACAAGTATTGTACCATGTTTTTCTGGAAATTCAAAGATTTTTTGAGATAAAATGACAACGTCGCAAAAAATCATAAAAACAATATACTGTCATATGGAGATTTTTTTGCTGACTTCGATATTGCAAAAATATACTGGGTGTTCAATTTTTAAAAAAAATCTTTTTAGTGACGCCCCACTTCAATGAAACACCCTGTATACTTGAAACTAATTTTAAAACATGCACGTCTAGAAATACTATAAGTTTCATTTGAAACTTATCTTTAATAAGTTGACAATAATGGACTTTATCGCACTATTGCCGCACCCTGTATGTCTAAAATTTCTTTTATCTAAAATCAAAACTAAAGAAAAAAAGGGGGTGTACCACACTTCATTTACACCCGGTATGTAAACTATTTGTCTTGTCAATTTTTTCCAAAGATGGACTCTCACCGCTAACATAATGAACGGTCCATATTTAAAAAAAAAAACAAGTTACACAAGCATTTTAACTAGTTCCAGTGTTGTTTTTGGATTTTATCTCGAAAATGGATTTGTATATCTGATTTCGGTTTTTTTTATAAATTTTTTTATAAATTTTTTTTAAATTTTGTAACTTCTGTATTTACCAAAACTTTCCTAAACTGGTAGCATTAAAATCCTGCATGGCATCCATGGAAAATGAAAACGTTACCACCATATCACAAAAACTAATCAGGCTGGCCCTATTTTAACAACGCAATGCAATTATGGCCTGTGCCTAACAACGAATATAATATTTTTAACGTTAATTACAAGAAAGTTATAATTAAAATTTAAAATTAAAGTTTTTTAAAAAAATAGGCAAAATTTGCACACTTTTTTGATTAAATTCCCACCAAGCCAGTAAAAATACCATCCTTTTATCTCCAACTGTTTCGAAATCCCCATGTTATTCATGCCGAAGAACTTATTTATTAATTTGCGATGTGTTCCTTACTTGAGGCACAAAAATATTCTACAGCTTGTCAAATGTACGGTAATTTGATACAAATTCCAAAATATCGAATATTTATAAACTCTAGATATAATACACGGCTTATTTACTTTACACTTGATGGGGCATTACTCGTAATTAAATGATTAAATGAAACCAAACGTTGCGTATTTTAAAAGATTAATTAAATGTTTCTACGAATCATTATTTGCAGTGACTTGATAACTAGAATCTCTGCAGAGAAATTCGATTTATTTCATGCATGACAAGTCGCCTTTGCGATTTCCTATAAGTAACCAATCTCAATTAAGCAAAGTACATAAAAATACTCCAGGAGCTAGAATTTTGCATTCAAGCATAGCTCTCGACCTTCACCTGATTGAAAAAGGCAATCGTATTCAGTTAGCCTGCATTAACTTCTGCAACAGATAATGCATAAACTAACGGGCAAATTTATTCTCTTTACATGACCTAAATAGATTTGACTGTTTCATAATTCTAGGAACGCTGATGGATTAAAAGCTTTTCGTGTTTTTATAAACAGAATGATTATAAAAGCGTTTTATTCGTCATATTTAATGGATATTTTTTATTTTCAATAGTGATGCTGCTGAAACGAAAACTTACAATGTTGCTACTCAGAAGAGACGAAAGTCTTAAAACTGGTCCAACATTTAAAAGATATTAGTAAAAAAAAAAGATTTTTAATTGAAGTTATTTCTTTTAACAAATGTTTGGATATGCAAAGTGTTTCTTAAATATTGCGAAAAAATTCAGGTGGTGATTCCTTATCAAAAATTAAGGGGGGTCTTTCATATAATTTTCTTCCCTTAAACGTCTCCTTTTGGAGTTGCATCATCCTAAAGGGGAGCGATAAAATTAGGTTTTTATTTTATTTCTCAAATTTGGATCAATGTAGAAGAATGATAATCAGTAGATGTTTTATACTTGTTAAAAGGTTTCCCATAGTAATATTTTCAATCATCTCCCACCTTCACAGGGGGCTGAAAAGTGCGACCTCTTTTGATTTTTTTATCAGAACTTTTTGGTGGGTTAAAATTTTGCAATTAAAAAAGTTTTGTTTGAAAGCTTGATTTATTTAGAAACTTTTTTTATTCTCTAGTTTTTTTCAAAAAACCTACAATTTTTGAGTAAATAATAAAATAAATAAACATGATCCATCAAAT
>OX393584.1:21116526-21262898 GCA_947652605.1 Elmis aenea
TATATATATATATGTCCGGTTTCATAGCGTCCTCCGACGCCCTCCGGTTACCCGTTGCCATCCTCTCCTATCGTTCCAGTCTCCTGGTTGAAGGTTTCTTTCTGACATGGCTCGTTCAATCCCTTGATTCCAGGTGCATTTAGGTCGACCTCGTTTCCGTCTGTCTTGAGGTGTCCACTGCATTACTTCCTTTGGTATTCTCTCGTCCGCCATTCGTTGTACATGGCCATACCAACTCAATTGTTTCTCTTGTATTTCTTGTACGATATTTTTTTCAGTTTTCATTTTTTCTCTTATTCTTTCGTTCCTGATTCTGTCTAAACGAGAGATTCTGGCAGACCGTCGCCAAAAGTCCATTTCGGTTGCTAAAAGCTTTTTTTTCTGGTTGTCATTCAACTGCCATACCTCCGAGCCATATAACATTATACTTTTAAGTATGGTATTGTATAATTGTCTTTTTCTATTGTTCGATATTTCCTTTGACCAAAGAATTGAATTTAGTGCCCCAATGACCTTTTTGCCCTTACTTATTCTCTCTTCTATCTCTCTTTCGCATCTTCCGTTATTTGTAATTTTTACCCCTAGGTAAATGTATTCGTCACAGGTATCTATTTTCATGTTGTTATTTAGTTCCAGATCTTCTGTTTCACCTCCTACACACATATATTTGGTCTTATTTATGTTCAATTCAAGTCCCCATTCCTCGTACTCCTCTATTAACTTTCGGGTCATGTATTCTAGATCTTCTTTGTCATGAGCCAGTACTATCTGATCATCAGCGAAGTGTAGTGTATACAGTGTCAGATTATCATTAATGGGTATTCCCATTTTGGAGCATTTTTTTCGCCAGTTCTTGAGTGCTTGCGAGAGGTAAATCTTAAACAAAAGTGGAGACAGACAGCATTGTTGTTTTAAATTCCTGGAAACTACTGTTGTGAGTTCGCACATCATTTTTATTGCGCTTATACAGGGTGTTTCAGACCACCTGTACCAGCACTTTTATTCAAAAATGTCTGATAAAGATGGGAAAAAAATTTATGACAAAAGTGCATATGCAGAACTGACTGACGCTATAGCGATTTTCGTGATTAAATCGGAAGTGGCCGAATCCGGAAGTAACTTTGAAAACTTAAATGGAACCATCCAGTTTTTATTGCATAATTAGAAATATATTTGATAAATAAACACTTTTTACTTAAAACATTTATTGAATATCGGTATAGTTTGTAATAACTTTTGTTTCACTTCCGGTTTCGCCAGAAATGACCCTAAGTTTGTTATTTCAAAAGAAACACCCTATATATTTTTACATTTTTGGAAAGAGGAAGCAATTTTGGATGCAACTGCACTATTTTGGTTAATGTTTTTAACCTCAAATAATGTTTGGACGAAAATATTTTTTAATTAAGCGTGAGTCATTTTTTTTTACGGAATGGTAGTGGTACATTAAACAAAATCATGCCCTTGTATTCAAAATTGCTTCTTCTTTCCAAAAATGTAAAAATATACAGAGTGTTCCTTTTGAAATAACAAATTTAGGGTCATTTCCGGCGAAACCGGAAGTGAAACAATTGTGTGCATGTGCTCAAAAAAACCGGTTTTTTGCACATATGATATGTTGAAAATTTCATTTAATTAAATACAAAACTAAAGAAAAAAAGGGGGTGTCCAGAACTCAGTTACATGCGAATAGAGTTTTAAATGTTGTTATGATTTAGGTCCAATGTATTACAAACTATACTAATAATCAAAAATTTTTTCAAGTAAAAAGTGTTTATTTATCAAATATCTTTTTAATTATGCAATAAAAACTGGATAGTTCTATTTAAGTTTTTAAATTTACTTCCGGATTCCGCCACTTCCGGTTTAACCACGAAAACCGCTATAGCGCCAGTCAATACTGCATATGTACTTTTCTCATGAAAATTTTCCCCCATCTTTGCCAGACGTCGCATTTTCGAATAAAAGTGCTGGTACGGGTGGTCTGACACACCCTGTATACAGGGTGTTTCTTAAATATTGCGAACAAATTCGGGAGGTGATTCCTTATAAAAAATGAAGGGGGGTCTTTCATATAAAATGTTATCCTTAAATGTCTACTTTTGGAGTTACACCCCCCTAAAGAGGAGCGGTAAAATTTTATTTCTCAAATTTGGATATATGTAGGAAAATCATCTTTGGCATCTTGTCCTAAACTTATTTAATGGTTTCTCATAGTAATATTTTCAATCATCTTCCACCTCCACAGGGGTCTGAAAAGTGCGACTCCTGTTGGTTTTTTTATCAGAACTTTTTGGTGGGTTGAAATTATTTAATTTAAAAAAAAAAATTAAGGCCTGGTTTATTAAGAAACTTTTTTCATTCTTTGGTTTTTCTCGTAAAATGTACCGTTTTTGAGTAAAAAATAAAATAAGTTTACATGAACCATCAAATATTCCAATATAAAACGATTCATTTCGGTGGTTGGCATGATTTGTTTATGTTCATGTTGAATGGAATTGACGGGCGTTTTAGCGTTGTGTGGGAAACCTTTTAATAAGTATAAAATGTCTGTCAAATATCATTCTGCTCCATTTATCCAAATTTGAGAAATAAAATAAAAACCCAATTTTACCGCTCCCCCTTAGGGGGTGTAACTTCGAAAGAAGTCGTCTAAGGCAAAATTTTTATATAAAAGACCCCCTTTCATTTTCGATAAGGAATCACCTCCTCGCAATATTTAAGAAACAGCCTATATAAACTCTTAATTGCTGCTGTTAATTCTTCACCCACCTTACTTTCTCTCAATATTTTCAAAATCTTTACCCTTGGCACTCTATCAAAGGCTTTAGTCAAATCAATAAAACACAGATACAGCGTCTTTAAATGTTCCATTGTTTTTTCACTTAACTGTCTTAACGTAAAATGCAGGTCCTGTGTGCTTCTACCCGATTTAAAGCCGCATTGTGCCCTCTTCTAAATTTCTTAAAAGTGATATGCCTCACAGTTTATGTTTTAAAATATACATATGCTTTGACCAATTGAAAATTATTTAGTAAATGACATGGCTATGTATTAGGCTTAATCATTTATAATGAAAATGGTTTACCATAATACGAAAATCTACAAGCTTATGAAAAAAACTTTTAAACATAATTTAATTTACAAAAAGTAAACGCATATTGAGATTAAACAATAGTATTTTGTTATTTATAAACAAACCTGGACTTGAACATTGGCGTAACTCAAGTGACATTGGAATAAAAATAATTAAAATTTAATGATATTCAGAATTCGATAATTGTGAAAATGGCTTAAGTCCATTTTTGGCCCAAAACAGCAATATTGGTCGAATCCTCAAGAAAATACGTTTGCTTGATAAGTTTAAACTTATAGAAACGTGGCAAAATGAGTAGACTTTATTAGTATATTTAAATCGACTGAAATGCTAACCCTTAAAGATTTCGAAACGAAGAACAATGGACTTACATTATTGTCAAAATAAACTGTCCATATAATGACCTTAAATCATGCGCGTAATAATCATTTAACACGAAAACGTAACACTGCCAGTATTAACGAAATAAAGAATTAAAATTATTTTCGACTGTACCATTAAATCTCCTTGATGATCAAACCTGGAAATGCTCTATCGCTAAAATAAATGAAACGGTATTTAATAAAGTTTGCTTTTCTACCGCAGCCAGCACTGCAGTTGTAGCGTATCAGTAATATTGTAACCTTCCAAGTGTTTAAACATTTGCTTCGGGGTGCAATATACACGATCTTAAAATAAAGAACGCAACTCTACATATTGGGAACAAAAGTGAAAAACGCATGTAGCCCATTTTATTCGTTGCGTTTATTATTGGAATCTAAGGTGTTTCAACAAACAACTTTTTTCAATTTATACTTTTACGTAAGTAAATTCTCAATTTTTTTGCTGAATGTAATATGTGTTATACAAACAAAAATTTGCCGCAAAAAAATAAAGCTATTTAGAAATAAAAATTAATTAACTACAAGAACGTATTAAAGTACCTACTCAACAGGTTTTGAAAAATCGCTCCTATAAAATTTTTGAAAAAACCTTGAGAGCTGGTTATTTAAAAATGTATAAACCTTCAAAAACTGTTGTCCAAAAGCTAATGATTTTTGTTTAACCCTTTCAATACGGTATTTGAAGAATAAGGTTTTCAAATATTTTCGGTAATATTTTGGCGTAATAAAGTATAAAAAGAAGCTTTATTGCAAAAAAAAAATATATTTTCAAACAGATTCTCTTAGAGGAAGTGGTACATAAATGTACCACTAGGGTTATAGTGTGGTCTATATATGTACCACCAGTAGTCTAACACAACTAAATTCTCTTGTTGTGTTGTGTAAAATACTTCAGGCGCTACTTGCAGCGTAAACTGTACTATTTGACACTAGGTAGACCTATAAAACTGACTGGTGCATAATCAGAACCATTCACAATGATAAATTACAGTTCTAGTATTTTACAAACTTTCGATGGTACATATATATACCAGCAGTATGAAAAGGGTTAATTTGACTCCCAGAACGTAATATTTAAATGTGCTTTTTAAAAATAAGTTTTTGGTCTAAAATTTTAGGAGAATCGAATAAAAGTCGTGTTTATTAAAAATTTAATATTTTTTGAAAACTGGTCGAAGATATATTCTAAAAACTTTGAGTACATGGTCGGATTCAGAATTAAATTCTCTATCCGAATCAACAAAAAAATGTATACTATGTAATTAAAAAAAAAACAGTTGCCTATAGCGGATTTGACATACGTCATCGTAGAGGTAACGAAAACACTTCACTTAATAGAGAATTTCTCGCCGATTTCAAATAATATAAGGTTTTTTGGGGTTATTCTCAATATGTACTTACAAAGTTATAGGGGTGCGACAGTCAAACTGAATCACCCGGTATATTAGTAAAACATCGAAACAATTTTTAAATATTATTAACATTTGCAATCTTTTTCAATTAAAAAAAAACTGCTAGTAGCAAAAGCGAGACAACTACATTAACCTTTTTAATTTTGAGATTTTTCTCATCAAAGCTTTTTCAACTAAGCTATTTTTTGACACTTAAGAGTGACTAAAGGACAATGTTAGATTTTAATAGTAGTAGTGGTTTACCAGCAACTTTGTTTTACTTTAACTAACTTTCCACTTCGAACGTTTTCTGCTCGTTCACTTCTAACTCAATCTCCAGTTGTTTCCGGTTTTTTCAACTTAGTTGTAAAGTATTCGAGTACGATGCAAAAAGCCTATTTTACATCTCAGCAAAAATCATAAAATTTTTAATTCAATTTCAAATTGTTTTTCGATAAACGTTTTTCAATTTAAAGCATACTAAGATTTTTGTTTGCAAATGTCGTGCGCTTGTATTATTTGCTTGCTGTAACTGAAAATGTTCATTATGACTCAAAAAATTAATAATTAAAATCTTCGCACATAAATCGAATTCAAAATTCCATACAAAATTTGCCTAATCATAAAAGGGCATCAATAGCTTGAAAAATTACCGTCTTAAGTTACTTTTGTTTATTTAAGAATAGAAAACTACACTAAATAGAATAGCTTTTATATTTATTAGCTACTAGCGATTCCTTCACCGCTAGATCCCGGCTTGCGCGTAGAATTCTCTTTGCGCGTAAAATTCTTTTTTCGCAAAAAAATATCTTTCGTTTGGTGCAATTCTCCTGTCCCTAATTGGCTCAGTTCCCGAGATATATCGATTATAACTAAGCCGGAGATGATCAATCGATTGGCTCAAATTTTTTGAAGGCGATTAATCGATCGGTTAAAATTTTATTTACAACACTCGTTATTGCATTTTAAATTAGAATACATATTTATTCGTACTACTCGCGCTCCGCGCTCGCACCTAATGCTTCTCAAATTCTATTAAATTGGTAATCAAACTACTCGCGCTTCGCGGTCGCACCCCATGGGTCCGAGTAGAAATCTTTTTGGGCAAAAAATTACCTTTCCTTTAGTGCACGTTCCGTGTCTCTATGTTCCCGAGATATATTGATTATAACTAAGCGGGTCGATGACCAATCGATTGGCTCAAATTTTTATTTACAACATTTGTCATTGCTCTTTAAAACCGAATAAATCAATATTCGTACAGTATCGTCGTACTTTCATATTCTAAAGTCAAAATTCAATTCAAAAGTGGAATTGTCTGCTATGTATATTTAGGGGAGAGCGTGGCGATTCCGATTTGCTATGATACATGTACAAAAAGCTAAAGTGGAGAAGGTCTGAGCGTTTCTATAATTTTGTCAAAGTTTGACAGTGCGTGCACGCGAAGACGTTTTCATCATGTAGGTACTAACATTTTTGCACGTTTTACTTAATAACTTATGCCGAGGTCCGGAGCGTGCACATATTAAAATTCGATCCTCTATACGGCTTGACAAAAAATAATCGCAGTTTTTAGACCCCTCTGTGCATTTTTAATCGCTTTTTGAGAAAAGGCTTTCGACGTTCGTTAGTGTGTAGTGCGGGCGCGCACGACGTAAATACGAACATTTTTGCACGTTTAAATTAATAACGTTTGCAAACGATTTTTTCCGAGGTCCTGAGCGTGCACGCACGTATTAAAATTCGATCCTATATACGACTCGTCAAAGAAGTTCGCGATTTTTAGACGCCCCCGAGTATTTTTAATCGCTCTTTGAAAAAGGCTTTCGACGTTCGTTAGTATGTAGTGCGTGCGCGCGCCTGCGCTTTTTCTCGTTCGTGGTCTGAATTTAACTCGAAAGTGGGATTGTTTGGTACGTACTTGTCGGGGAGGGCGAGACGATTCCGAATCAGTACGATACATGTGCGAAAAGGTCGAATCGGAGAAGGTTCGAGCGTTCAAATATCACGTCGAATTGTCAAATTGTCAAATTTTGACGAAATTCTCGCTCCCGACGACCCGATTTAAATGTTGCGTGTAAGATTTTGGCACGTTTTCCTCGATATCTTTTCCGGACGATTTTTTTGGGAATTCTCATATAGCCTATCTTTTTCTCATGGTCCTATAGATTGTCTGTGCCAAATTTGGTCAGGATCGGATGAATGGTATAGGAATGCATAAAGGACATACATACATACAAACATACATTCATTTTTATATATATAGATATACGGAGTGTTCCGAAAGCGATTACCACCTCAATTATTTCGTTCGGCTTTAAAAATAGTACCAACTAGTGTTCCCTTGTCCGCGAATTTTCCACGCATTCTAATTTACGAATCCCAAAAATAAATCGGGATATCCCGAAAATCAGGAAAATTGCTCTTTGATCCCATTAGTACTCACAATTGGAAATAAACGTACTAGTCGAAATGTGTTTCTTTTCCTAATTATCGCGATCGTACAGTTACATTGCAGCACTACAGGATTTTTTTTCCAGGAAAAATTTAAAGGATACCTACTTTCAAAGATCGCCGCCAGACATGAATGCGCAACACCAGCATCAGCTATCACGTGACCAACTAATTTTAGCTCTGCTAAATCAATTTTACTACTGGCGTTCTTCAAAAGTTAATTTTTGAAAAAATATCAGGTATTTTTAAGAAATACGATTTCCCGTTTCCGATTCTAAGTTCCAAAATGCCGGGTTTTAGAACCCTAGTTCCAACAAACCGTATACATTGATTTCTGGGCAAAGAAATATTAAAAAGTATTAGTAATGTAATGTAGTAATGTAATCTTCATTTTTTTTCACTAGTAACTAGAATGGTTTGAAGTCAAAATCAAATAGTCGATATCTTTGCCGTCACTAATTTTGAGATTAGTATCTGCAGGCAATAAAGACGAGTAAAAATTAAAAATAGAATTTTTGGATTTGAATGTTGATCATAATAAACCACTTCGTATAGGGTTAAAAACAAAAAATTGCTACAAACTCTCATACCTTAAAAAACCTTAAAAATTTTGCCTTTTTCCTCAAAAAATTTGCATAGAAATATTTGCATGACTAAAAAGCAAAAACAAAACGTATTAGTGCCATTAAACAAAAAAAATAACTAGCTGCTTTATTCGGACATGAATATTTTCAAATTATGTTATGTCATGGTATTGAGCTTTTTCCACCTTTTGTCTTTTTTCCAAAACTTTTTAGTATAATATACAGCCGTTGCGATTTTATGCAGCCCGCCAAATCTAGTCCTGAAAATTTAATTCTGTAAAGTTGCTAACCGAAACGATGATCTTGGTCAGAATTAGAGTTTATAACAATCATACAATTAACACAAAATAACTTGATCACTCGATCACAAAAAATTAACGAGCCACGGTGTCCAATAAAAACGCGAAAATGCTCATGATGATGATCTAATTTTCGAATTTGGAACAGTTCCAAAACCAAACGGAAAAAAAGGAAAAACCTGTTTCTCATCGTCTGTAATTGAACCAAATTGTGTATTTTTATATCACGAAATACGAGCCATCAAAGAATTTTCTTTAATTATTAAGAAATAAATATTGTTCACTTTGTTTGACAGTAACAGAAGTTAAAAATACTGGTGTGGGGTTTTCTCTTATACGAAATTTAATTTTGTATCTATTGGTCTCCATAAAATATAAATAAAGAGATTTAAAAAACAAATACCACAATTCCATTCCTTATTTTAAATGCGCTGGATTCCCGTCAGTACAAAAGGTTAATTTGGAAATACTAGCTTTGAGCAAGTTTTAGTGCCATTGAATTGGCGCCACAATAGAAGTATCCCCAAAATTTCGCACAAAAAATGAAACTTTAATTAAGTTTTGGACAAGACTTTGTAGTCTCTATATCAAGTTTTAAGCAGTTTATTAAACGTCTTTGGATTCTTGCCTAAATTTCAAATAACACCAGAGAAAAAAGTGGGAACTATGCAGCAGATTTTAAAACCACACTTTCAGATCCCACAATCATTGTGAGCAAGGAATTGGTTGAGTTTGTAGAGGAGGCAGATATTAATAATAAACGCTTGTGGAGAAACTAAAAGCTTTTAAGCCAATTCTCAAAGAATCATACTTCATAAATGCTTTAAATCTGCTTAAATCTTGCGACCAATTAGAACTATTGGATTTACGAATTTATTAATAGCATTAAAAATGTTTTTGGCAATTGTAGTAGGTATCTGAAGCGTCAGAAAAAAAGCTCGTCTAATTTAAAGCTCATTAAAACATTTGTCAGGTCGATTACGCTTGAAAACAGACTAAACAGTTTTGTAATTTTATCCGTTGAATGTGTAGAAGCAAGAAATACATAAATTTTGAAAAAGTTTCGGTAGACTTTGCTAGAAAAGATCCTTTTGATTCGTTTTGCTATTAAAGTAGAGCTACTTGTAAACAAACTGAAAAGAAGTATTACAATTTTTTTATTTGTGGTGTTTTTTTTTCAAGGAGTTCAATCAACATATTCCAATCGAAATCCGCGTTTGCTAAAGTCGGGGCCGAGGACGGCTTGTTATTTAGAGCGTAATTCTTTTTCTGGGTGTCTGGTTATGTCATATCGTGTCATTTGTAAAAAATTTATCCATTGTCATAGGGCAAAAGTCAATGCGAGCGAGCTTTTCAGCTGTTTTCCCGCGGTTTGGACGCTTGCGCCGGAAAATATGAAAAGATGCGCAGCCTGCGCGACGCACTTAGTATACAGGTTCTTGCGCGTAAAGTTTTCGGATAGCGTTCTTGATAGCAGCAGGGCAACGAGAAATCAATACTAGCCTTTTTTAGAAGCACCCAATGCCCCACATTACAAGCATAACTTCTGCCGATTCCGTGCACCGTTCGGGCATGATAGTGTAGTGGTATGACGAATTCGGTACTGTGTTGACTGGTACACAAGTTGTCCTCAGTAGGGATGGGATAGCAACTACCGGCCACTACCGACTAAATTACCAGGTAAGAATTTTATTTCGACAAATTTCCTCAACGATAAGGTCTATATTGATCGATAAACGTTTCTCATTGGTGACGCTAGCGTGACATTTGGCATGTGTTTTTGTTTGCGGCCTATTTTTCCATAAAGCTCCTATCATGTATTTTCCCCAGAACCAGTTATTCAAATACCTCGCTGTTTTAATACGTTCAGGATTACGCTGGATTATATTAATACGATTAATTTACTTAAATACTCGTCTAGATGCGTATAAACAAGCAAAAAGTCACAAAAAATCACGTTTAGATCATCGTGGGTGTGGGTGTGTGGATTAATGTGTAAAAACAATTAATTTACATAAGCAGGAACTAGGAAGAAATAATAAAAATAATATCCGACGGTGCTGGCTATTCTCTGCATCTAGCATTTGCACGAACTTCGGTTTTTTTGCACTTATCATGCAGACCCACATCGAATCCAGCGCTGTTTTATTTTTCCTTGGTAAAGAATATTAAATCCACTATTCCTGCAGATTAGTGTAAAATCAGGAATGTTCCACAACTCTTCGACCAAGAAACTTCCGTAATCAGTAACGATTATGTAACATTTCTAATCCAATTACTCCATTTATTAGTACATTATGCTTTATTTCATTCCTATTTGCTCATGTCGACTATGTATTAAGTGCAAATGCAGTCAATGTGCAGTTAGTATAGATCAAATTTTGTATTCATGCATTATGAAGTCGCGCTGCGAAACCTCATTGTTTCTTTATTGAACGAAAAGTTAACAATTGTGGTAACCTGCTGCTTTGAAAAATTCAGCACCAAGGTTTTCTGTACTTTTAAGCTTTTAACTAATTAGGTGAAAGTGTAAGAACTATTGTTGCTATATAATAAAATATTGTAACTACACAATCATCATTTATTCGCCATTTCCAACCTTTTCAATAATTAAACAAATATTAAATTGTTAATTATATGTAAACGTAATAGCTTAAAGGCAAGATTTTTATACTTGCAGCATTTCAAAAATGTTATTCGACTACAAAAATTAAACAATTTTTTATTAATTCAATTAGCACTATTGCGTAAAATTACACTTCATACTTCTTAACAACACAAAAAATATGATTTGTGTATGTATGCGTGTGTGTGTGTGCGAAAATATGTAAAACATTTTAAGGTAACGACTGTAATACGATGAACATTTTTTTAAAATATATTATGAACAAAAATGACGTACAGTGTAAACAATATCTGAACAAGTACTCTACCGTAAATTTTGTGGAAAAAATTAAATTAATAATTTCGTGTTACCAGATGTCACTTGATAATCGTACGTACGTGGAATATTGTGGCATACGGTATTTTATATGAATGAATAGCAATCACATAACAGCTTTACAAATGGCTACAAAAAAAGCAATTAAAAAATTATAACTCCATTCATACTCGTCGGGAATATTTCGCTTATTCAAACGAATTAAAGAGATGAAAATATTCGTATAAATACTTTCACCGGAGATAATTTAATTAATGATCAAAATATTCGACATTCGTTTTTGTTTATGGAATATATTTGTGGGTCATTTACGGTTATCTATTGATTTTAATTAATAAACAATTGAATAATAATAATTAATGATCATAGCGATCCTATTTTAAAGTAAAGTACGTCTACATTTAACTTATTTTGTTTGAGTATAATAAAAAAGACTGATTTTCAATAATAAGATTTTCATGAAAATTTGTAAAATAAACACATTTTTTAAATGCTGATTTTGACGAATTAATTCAGACTGATAAGGAATATTAATGATAAATCAAAAACACAATAGTGATATCTGAACAACAATTCAATCTAAAAATGTCTTTACTTTAATAAAACGTATTCACACAAAATACAAATTTTTAGGTATACCGGGTGATTCAGTTTCACTGTCGCACCCCTACAACTTTTTAGTTATTGAAAATGACCCCAACAATCTTTATATTTTTGGAAACGGTGACAAATTCTCTATCAAGAGATGTGCATTTGTTATCTCTACGATAACGTATGTCAAATCCGCGATAGGCAACCGTTTTTTTTTTTTTTTTAATTACATAGTATACACTTTGTTGTTGATTCGGATAGAGAATTTAATTCTAAATTCGACCATGTATTAAAAAAGTATGCATACATAAGAAAATTTTCGAGAAAAATCAGTTCAAAGTTTATTTATCAAATTATAGCAATCAGTCTATTTAACATAAAAAACGATCAAATCTTAAAAATTATAGTATAACCGTCAATGGAAATGTATTAAAAATTAATATTTAATAAAAATAAAAACAAAGAATAAACGTTGACATAAAAAATTAGACTTTATGTGTTCAAAGTATCCGCCTTCTGCTTCCAAAAACTGTTGTCCTCTATTTGTATCTGCTTGAATACTCGCTAGTAAAAGAATGTCAGCAGTAAGTCTACTGCACTCGCCGTTAATTCTATTTTATTCTATTTATTATAGTATAATTTTTAAGATTTGATCGTTTTTTGTTAGGTTAAATAGACTGGTTGCTATAATTTGATAAATAAACTTTGAACTGATTTTTCTTGAACATTTTGTGATGTATGCATACCTTTTTAATACACGGTCGGATTCAGAATTAAATTCTCTATCCGAACCAACAACAAAATGTATACTATGTAATTTAAAAAAAAAAACAGTTGCCTATCGCAGATTTGACATACGTCATCGTAGAGATAACAAATGCACATCACTTAATAGAGAATTTGTCGCCGTTTCCAAAATATATGGTTTGTTGGGGTTATTTTCAATAATTAAAAAGTTATAGGGGTGCGACAGTCAAACTAAATCACCCGGTGTAGTAAAAATATGAATAGGATAAATATTTATAAAACTAGTTGTAATACAGTTTGCTCTCCCACAGCTAACTGCATAGACTAAATTAACAACTTTAATGATTAAAATTAAGCAAAGATGCTTACAACTTTTGATTTTGATAACATAAAGAATTAATTAAGTTTCACTGAGATAGTAGAGTAGATTGTATATCACACCTACAATGTGTGTTCAGTTGCGACCCCCTCTAAAATGCTTGCAATACCCAGTGATTGAGAAATACTAAACTCTGGTAAATGAACAAGAAACAAAGTAAATGGAGATAATGGGTGTTGAGGATCGTATCGGGGAATTTTTTAATTAGAAAAGAAAACGAATATAATTTGATGTAGTTCAAAATTTTTAATGCTTGCGACAGGAGTGATATTTACAAATAGAAATGATGAAGACAAAAAAAATAAGCAACTAGCAAAAGCAGTTAACGTGCTGAGGCTCCAACAACAATGATAAAGGTAAATAAAGTGAGAGAAAAGTAAAAATAAGAATTCATCGCACAACAGGTTTATATACATGCAAAATTAGAATTCTTGATAAAAACCTAGAGTAGAAACTAAAAGTATGGCAAAAGAAGATGTTTAAAAGAATAATTGGACGCATGAAAGAAAAATATTGGTGAAGGAGAAGAACGAATCAGGAAGTCATGAAAATGTATGGTCAATGAAAAATAAAATACTTTACAAAAATACAAACTAGCAATGGCTAGCGCTCATTCCCAGATTACAAGAAGAAAGAATAACTAAAAATTTTACTTGAAAGTAAAACAGGCACAAAGTGAAAAAAAGATGGGAATCCTGTCCAAAAATGGAAGAAACTTTAAAAAACCAAACGAAAGTGAAACCGACTTATTGAAGTATAAGGTCTTTAAGGCTTGTGGTGCTGTTGTATACAGGGTGTCCCAGATTACATTTCCAGCATGGGGATCTCGCTTGTTATAAGAGATACAGATTGGTTTAAATTGGATTAATTATTCCTTAGTATGAGAGGCACAACAAGCAATTTTAAAAAGTACAAAATTCCTCGTACTTCTTCTTCTTCTTCTTCTTCTTCCTTCTTGACTATAGGCGATTCGCCTGTTTATTCTTCGTCCACTTGCCTACTTCTTGATAGCAAAAAATATGAAAATGTCCAATTTCTTTTTTCTCTCATAACTTTTTTGTCTTAATCGTTAGAACAATTTTATTTGTACTTTCTTAAGGTTATTTTTAATGGAGAATGTAACTGTTATTTTAGATTTTTTTTTAACACTACAATTTTTGAGATATTACCCCTAATTTCATTTTTTCTTATGGGCCGCGAAATTGGCTATGAAATAGTTAAATGTGCTTTTTTTTTTCGTTTAAATGAGATATTACTTGCTATACCTATTTTTTAAATAAGTCGCAAAATGAAGAAAAATCTTATTTTACCCATCACTGATCAAGCTGTGAAAATAAAATCAAAAAACAACTAATTAAATGTTACTATTTGTGCGGTATCATTTATTTATAGAATTTTATAGTATTGTTGTGTAATTCGATAGTTTTTGTAGCAAATTTGATATCATATAATTATGGGCACATTTACAACTACTTAATTAAAAATTTTAAATGTTGAAATGCTACATTCTTTGCAATAGAAACTGTGTAAATAGAGAATTCTAATTAATTATTGATTTGTTTTGGATTTTTGGTTGGTTTCTCGAAGAAACCATATTCTTTTAAATTTATTTCCAAATTTCTGTAATTTCTTTGCATTTTTTTGGGATATAGCTTTAAGTATATTCGCTCAGCTTCTACACAGTTTTTATGGTAAAGAATGTAGCATCTCAACATGTCCAATTTTTCGTTATTTTTAAATGTAACCATCATTAACAATTACTACAAAGACTATCGAATTACACAACAATAATATGAAATTCTAATAAATGATACCGCAGACAAATAGTAACTGTCATTTGACATTTAATTAGTTGTTTTTATTTTCATAGATAGCTTGATAAGTGATGGACGAAATACGTTTTTTTTTTATTTTGTGACTTATTTATAAAAATAGATATAGCAAGTAATATCTCCTTTAAAAAATTTTAAAAAAATACACATTTAACTTTTCCATAGCCAACTTCGCGTCCTATAAAAAAAAATTAAATTAGAGGTAATATCTCGAAAATGGTAGGTGTTAAAAAAATCTAAAATAACAGTTACATTCTCCACTAAGAAGTACCTTAAAAAAGTACAAATAAAATTGTTCTAATGATTAAGAAAAAAAAGTTATAAGAGAAAAAAGAAAATCGGCATTTTCATATTTTTTGCTTGAAGTACGAGGAATTTTGTACTTTTAAAAATTGATTGTCGTTTCTGTCATTCTAAGGAATAATTCATCTAATTTAAGCAAACCTGTATCTTTTATAATAAGCGAGATATCCATGCTGTAAATGTAATCTGGGGCACCCTGTATACCTATACTTACAATCGCGCTCAGTATAATGTAGAAATCAGTCGAAAAAATCAATAAATCCTACAATTATTTTTAATTAATTTTTAAACTTTATCCCGAAATATTTCTATCTTTGTTGATAATTGCCAAATTAAAAATCACGTAAAAAAATCAAGCCACGTATCTGGAAAGTATCACTGTTCATTGTTCAATTGTAATGTTTTTATATTAAGGTAATCACGATGTGTCTTTTCATGAATTTTTCAACAAAGGCATTCGATATTATTTAGAAAAAAAATATAAATTACGTGCTTTTAGAAGACGTGGAACCTATATTGTTATCGCATAATAACGAAATATGTGACCGAAATGAAATACTTTGTATAAAAGGCGATCGGCTTAGACATAGGCTTTTCCACTTGTGTCGTCACATAAAAGTAAAAACACAATGACAGCTTACCTTGCTTTGTCCATTAAATTTGCTCTTAATATCCACCTTGTCTCATCGCCAGTATTATTGCAGACACGTAAGTCAACTTGTAACAACATGGCAATGTAACAGAAGTAATTTCATGATATAAGGAAGTGTTGATTGCACTTGGGGAATATCGAGTTGTCGTCATCACTACCCTGGTTTTACTGAATTGTATTATGAATATTATGAATAAATGGGTTTCTTCCAAATCGACCGCGTTTTAACGACCTCAGCTTTTGTAATTAGACAAGTGTTGATAAAAACCAAATTATCCTCTTAATAAAATTTTGGAGAAACGCTCGTAACAGCAGCTAATATTATATGAACATCGACAAAAAGGAGTGTGCATAGCCTATCATTTCCTATGGGCAAACCAATACCACGACATTTCCTTCTCCAATTTTCAACGGCCCCATTTAAATATAACTTTAAACAGTGGGTGCTATGCAGCATCCTATCCAAATCCTTCTATGATTTTAATTTCACGTGATATTTGCTGTCCAATTTGTATGGAGCTCGTCATGTTTTCGTACGGGTTTTGCACTACTTGGGTGTAGATTTAATTTACACCTTGGGTGTCCGTAACTTGCCACAGTTTGCATAAAGGAACTCTAACGTAGGCTTTAGCTAAGTCTATGAAGACTATATGCGTTTCCTGATTGCAAGATGTTCTCTTTTGGAACACTTTTTAGGGCAGAAAACGTTAAAGTTACAAGATTTTCCGGCTCTAAAGCCGTTTTGTTCTTCGGCATCCATATTAACATTAATCTAACATTGAAAACAGCTTTATGTTATACAGGGTGTTCCACATAGAAGGGCCAGTATTGGGATCTCGTAAACGCTTAGAGTTACAAAGAAGTTGAAATTAGAAAAAATGTTCTCCTTTCTGAACCTGTTCAGTGATGCTTTAATGTTTTTAAAAATTTTCATGGCGTGCTAAATAATAAACAAAAATCAAAATGGGCATTTTTTTTAATCGTTAATAACCAGGGATGGAATAACGTTTTAAATCGTTACGTTATTGTATAACGTTATTTATTATTTGTTTTCGTTACATAACGTTATAAATAACGTTAAAAAAATGAATTGTTATGTTATATAACGTTATATAACGTTACATAAATTATGATATACAGGGTGTTTCTTAAATAATGCGAAAAAATCCGGAAGGTGATTCCTTATTGAAAATAAAGTGGGGTCTTTTATATAACAATTTTTTCTTAGACGTCTCCTTTCGGAGTTACACCCCCCTAAAGGGGAGCGATAAAATTAGGTTTTTATTTTATTTCTTAAATTTAGATAAATGTTGAAGAATAATATTTGGTAGATGTTTTATACTTATTAAAAGGTTTTCCATAGCATTATTTTCAATCATCTTCCACCTTCATAGGGGGCTGATAAGTGCGACCCCTGTTGGTTTTTTAATCAGAACTTTTTGGTGAGTTGAAATTTTGCAAAACAAATTTTTTGTTAGTTTCATTTATTTAGAACCTTTTTTTGTTCTTTAGTTTTTCTCGTAAATCTTACAGTTTTCAGTAAAAAAATTAAATGAGTGAATATGATGTTTATGATCATATTGGGTAGAATTGACGGGCGTTTTAGCGTTGTCGCCGCGTAAACGTAAAAATGAATTACACCCGTCACTTCTATTCAATATCGTTTTATATTGGAATATTTGATGGTTCATGTTCATTCATATAATTTACTCAAAAACTGTAGTTAAAGAAGAAAAAAAAAACTTCTAAATAAATCAAGTTTTTAAAGAAAATTTAAAATTGCTAGATTTCAACCCACCAAAAAGTCCTGATAAAAAAACCAACAGGGGTCGCAGTTTTCAGCCCCCTGTGAAGGTGGGAGATGATTAAAAATATTACTATGGGAAACCTTTTTATAAGTATAAATCTCCCACATTTATCCAAATTTGGGAAATAAAATAAAAACCCAATTTTACCGATCCCCTTTAGGGGGGTGTAACTCCGAAAGGAGACCCTAAAGAAAAAAAATATATGAAAGACCCCTCTTCATTTTCGACTAAGTATCACCTCCCGAATTTTTTCGCATTATTTAAGAAACATTCTGTATAAAAATAATTTTTATTTGTAACTCTGAAATTTCTTTTGGGATCTGTAAATGTAAATTTAAAAAGTAGTACCTACAAAATTACGTTGAGGTTGAGATATTTTATTTTCATTTTAATTTCTAAAATACAAACAAAATATTATATCTTCTGAAAATAAAAAGATCGCCATATAAAAATTTAATTTATAGAGAATAACGATACAAAATAACTGTTAACGAAACGTTATCGGTTATTATAACGTTATATAACGTTATTAAAATATCGTTACGTTATTGTATTAAAACTTATAATTGAATCGTTATTATAACGTTATCGGGTATCGTTACGTTACGTTTTCCATCCCTGTTAATAACTCGGTTATAGCTACTTGATGGTACAAGAAAATTTCTGGGGAAAAAGTTGTAGATTTTTTACCGGAAAACATTCATTTGTTTCAATGTTGTTTAAATTCTTCGATAAATTACAAATTTGCATTTTTTTAATGGAAACCATAGTTGGCTATGACCTCATAAAATGGCATGTTTTCCCTCTTCTCAATAATACAAGGTTTAATAGATTTATTTTGATATTTAAGCTCAAAACAATTAAAACTTATCAAAAAGTCCCTACGAAGCTAAAGACTGCCATGAAACAATAGACAATTTAGTTTTGTCATTTAACGCAAATTTTAACTAATGTGAAAGTAAAACATAAAATCAAAAATAAAACAAATTTTTTTGATTTTTATAAAACAGCTTTTCGTCTAATGATTATAGTACAGCTTTTTTATTTACTTAGCTATCTTAATCAAAATACTTATACAATAAAAACGATACCAAAGTCGACTTTAAAGTACTTATTACAAAATTACTTTTATAACCAATTTATTTAAAGCATTTGTTCAACGAATAACATGAAATTTGCAATTTTTTAATTCGAATATTTAATTAATACAAAATATTTAAAGATTATAACAGATTACTATAAGATTATAACAGAAGTATTATTAAAAGAGCCAGATTGTGTTTACAAAAAAAAGGAGGTCATTTTGAAAATATACTCCAGTTTGTTTAATTATTGTTAAGTATATCTTTATTAAACTTAATACACTCTTTAGATATTGTGTTTTACAAATTTCATGTTTTTATAAGTTTTATTTGTTTTGAGCCTAAATATCAAAATAAATCTATTAAACCTTATATCATTGAGAAGAGGGAAAACATGCTATTTTTATGAGGTCATATGGTTTCCATTTAAAAAAATGCAAGTTTGTAATTGACCTAAGAATTTAAAGAATTTTAAAACAAATAAATGTTTTCATTTTATAGTGCATAAAAAAATCGACAACTTTTTTCCCAGAAATATTTTTGTACCATCAAGTATAACAGAGTTATTGACGATTTTAAAAAATGGTAACTTTATTTTTGTATATTATCTAGCGTGCCATGAAAATTTTTAAAAACATTAAACATCATCGAATAGTTCTCCGAAAATGGAACAATTTGTCTAATTTAAACTTCTTTGTAGAGCTTACCGTTTACGAGATCCCAATAGTGGCCCTTCTATGTGGACCACCCTGTATAATATAATTTTAAATAAAACCTTAGTACTGGATATCGACCAAGCAATTTTTCGTTTTGCATGACAATTACAAATAATAGCGCTTTATCAGTTGTTAACAATTAATTTTGAATATAACATACACTGCTCCCAAATATGAATTCAACTGAACCATTTGCTCCAGATATTATGTATTATCACGTTTACGAACAATTTGCTTTAAAGGGTCAAAGGAAATATCCAAAATGCCTTTCTGGTACTAGTTATTAAGTCGTCTTGGAATGGGACTAAATCTTAGCTATGTAGATAATTCACATACCGAGCAGAACTAAGATAGGTCAGGACCCTGCAAAGAAGAATAGAATATGCAATGAATGCATCACACGCAACCTCAAAACGAAATATGTCGATAAATTTAAAAGTTCAAAAACTTCTAAGAGTATTTTGCACATTCAAACACGATAATAGCTGGATTTTGCTATATGAAACGAATAAGCATCAAAATATGTTCTAAAAATATGCATAACCACTTGAACACAACAACATTGTGTAATTATTTTCAATTTATTGTATTTGTATGGTTTTGTGGTCGCATAAATTAAAAGCACGTTTAATATTTATACAGCAAAGTAAACAGAGTGTCCACGAAACATATTATTATGCATCATTTGCTGCATACAAGTGCAGCAAGCTGATATACACTTTCGTATCCTGCATTGTGAAAATTTGCTTTCCGGCCGATGCGACTGTCTTACGATTTTAAGACTAAAGTTTGGCGAAATTGCATGCATATTTTAGTTAAAACCGCTTTATTTACGCCAATCATGCATTATATAGCGATGGCAGTGCGGTTTATGCATGGATAAGTGTAAAAAGTCCGACGATTTTCATTTTAAATAGAGGTCTGGGAGCTAGCTTGATATTATACTGGGGTATAATAGTATAAAGTCTTCCCGGTAAGAAGATTTAAAACTTCGAATATTTAAATTAATCGCCATACATTTTAATCGTCTGAAGAGGCTATTGTTTCCATCGTATGAGTATATAAGTATAGGAAACAAGGTTTCTCAACATAAGAATTAAGAAAGAAGAATGTATCAGAAGCGTTTTTTTTTGCAAAATGAATTAGGCATAAAAAGAAACAAAAATCTCACACCTAACTAGAGAGGCGAAAGAATAAGAAAAAGAGAAGATAATCACCATCATAAGAAAAAACTTTACTATAACATTATTTAAAATCTTATTCCCTACTTCTGATCAATAGTAACTTTTGACTCTAAGAAATCTTCTAGGCCATGGCTTATTTGTTTTTTCCCAAATGCAATCTCAAGATAATCTGAACAGATAACGAACTTTTTAAGATTTTAAGATTTGAGGAGTATTGTGGATGTGGCAGCAGTTCCAACCAAGATCACGAATATGTTTGGAATACTTTTTCTTCGTTTGGTTTTTTGTTATCTTGTTGCAGTAAAATCGATCAATGGTTTATTAATTTTGAGATATTAAATTACATCCAAACTGCAGTTAGCTTCGTGGTCTGCAGCAAGCTCTATCTGTAAAACGACCATCAGAAGGGGATTATACAGGGTGTCCCAGATTAGATTTCCAGCATGGGGATCTCGCTTATTATAAGAGATACAGGTTTGTTTAAATTAGATGAATTATTCCTTAGTATGAGAGGAGCGACAATCAATTTTTAAAAGTACAAAATTCCTCGTGCTTCAGATGTTATAGCAAAAAATATGAAAATGTCCAATTTCTTTTTTCTCTCATAACTCTTTTGTCTTAATCATTAGAACAATTTTATTTGTACTTTTTTAAGGTACTTCTTAGTGGAGAATGTAACTGTTATTTTAGATTTTTTTAACACCTACAATTTTCGAGATATTACCTCTAATTTCATTTTTTCTTTTAGGTCGCGAAGTTGGCTATGGAATAGTTAAATGTGCTTTTTTTTCTCTTTTAAATGAGATATTATATGCTACATCTATTTTTATAAATAAATCACAAAATAAAGAAAAATCGTATTTTACCCATCGCTTATCGAGCTATCTATGAAAATAAAAACAAAAAACAACTAATTAAATGTCAAATGACAGTTACTATTTGTCTGCGGTATCATTTATTAGAATATTATAATATTGTTGTGTAATTTGATAGTCTTGGTAGTAATTGTTATAATGATGACTGCATTTAAAAATAGCGAAAAATTTGACATCTTGAGATGCTACATTCTTTACCATAAAAACTGTGTAGAAGCTTAGCGAATATACTTAGAGCTATAAAGGCAACGAAGGTGCGTAATTACCGAAATTTGGAAATAAATTTAAAAGAATATGGTTTCGAGAAACCAACCAAAAATCCAAACAAATCAATAATTATTTAGAATTATCTATTTTACACAGTTTTTATTGCAAAGAATGTAGCATTTCAACATTTAAAATTTTTAATTAGTTGTAAATGTGCCCATAATTATATGATAACAAATTTGTTAAAAAGACTATCGAATTACACAACAATAATATGAAATGCTAATAAATGATACCGCAGATAAATAGTTACTGTCATTTGACATTTAATTAGTTGTTTTTTGTTTTTATTTTCATAAAATGCTTGATAAGCGATGGGTAAAATACGATTTTTCTTCATTTTGTGATTTATTTATAAAAATAGATACAGCAAGTAATATATCATTTAAAAGAGAAAAAAAAACCTTCAGAATCATTTGGGAAAACATTAATTAACCATAAAGAGGTTAAACCAAACTAAAAAGATTATTTAAGTCAAAAGACACAGAAAGCTAAAAAAAATATGAGAAGTTGTAAAAATTATTAGTTTAGTGACGAGTTATATTACCCATGGCACCCTCTGATCGGTAAAATTTATCTTACATCATATTTTTTAAGTGTAAATGCTTCAAAATTATGAATAACACTAACACGTGTTACACCAAAGCAATATGAAATTTTTATAGTTGACGGATGCCAATGAAATATTAGTTTGACAGCAGGTTTATATCACGAAATATCAGAATGATTGAATGATGTAACTGTTAATAATAAAAATCTTTAAGGATCATAACTCCCAGCAAACAAATTTTCCTAAACTGTAGCTAAAATATTAAATTCTCTCTCTTTGATGACACATTGCGTTCCTTTAAATCACGCAACCTGTAGCCATAAAGTGTTACAATAAATTTTTATTATCGAAAATTTCATCAGCGTTTTCTTTGTTATTTTTAAAGCAAAAAACCGTAAAGCTCGTCATTACGTATCAAGAACAAACACCACATTAACAGTTTGTTATACAATTTCGTGGTACTTACACATAAAAAGTAAATTTTGCCTCATTTAAAAATTAATAATTCAATAAATTTGCTAATAGCTTTTTAAGTTGCTTTTTAAAATACAAATGTTTAATCGGGTTTTTAAGAAAAAAAACAACTGGCCATTAACAAAACACAAAGAAAACTGTTCGATTTAAATATCTAAAATTGCGCATAATCGTATCAAACATCTGTTACATCAATTTTCTCTACCTTTAAATCGATGCACTACAAAGGATATTCCAATATTTTACAACGTGCCATGTAAATAAATAAGTATTAAATGTAAAAATGCAATACTATGTAGTTTGTTCGAAATAACAACAAAAAGTAGAATTGATGCGCTCAATAAATAAGGATTTAGCCATTATTTATAACCATTTGTTGCTACAATCGAAAATAAATTTGAACAATAATTTTGTAGAAGCTGCCTTTGCAATGTTCAAATACGACACAATTATATTACAACATGAAAAGAAGTAATAACGGTGTTGGAGCTGATAAAATTACAGCACATTATTCAACTATTGTAAGCAACTTACAAACCAAAACAAATAGTAAAGCACAAACAGTGAAACTAGCGAAAATTGTTTTTGTCTTTCTTGCCCGTTTGCTTGGTTCATTCATATTTCTCAACGACTGTATTTCAAAGCTGTTTTGATCACAATGAACATTAATGTGCAACAGGTTTTTTTACTCACTTCAGTTTTTGGCACAGAGGCAAGAATATACAGACGCCTAGAAGTCTGTTGTAAACTGCAATAATAGTGCGAAAAAGCTAGCAAATCATAAATATTTCAAGGGTCATTCAAACATCCCGAGAACGGGAAATTTATTTCAAAAACAAAATAACACCGTGGCCATAAAAAGGCTTAACCACGGTTGTTGAATTTTTAACTGAAATTGTTATAGAAAAGCTCAGATTTGGATTTTGTACAGCGCTTGTGAAAAGCTTTAATCTAAACCTAAAGTGCAGGTTGGTCCAAATTCGATGGAATTACTGGGTATCTCGCTTAATAGTCAAGATAGAGAAACGGTTAAATTACCAAAAATATGCCGTTTTTTGAGACAAACTTAGAACAGTTGTCAAATATATTTTATCATTTCCAGATTTTCTTCTTTTTTTTGTTTTCACAGCCTACTTTTTGTTTCTCACCTTTAAAAAAATTATAAAACCTTTGTAACTTGCGTATTACTAAAAATAAATACATCAACCCTTATATATTTGTAAAGGGAAATTAAATAGGTCATAGCCAACAATAGCCTCTATTTAAAAAAAGGCGAGCGTAAAAAATTGTTTTTTTGATTTTATGAAAATATCTAAAAATAATCGTTATAATGTTTTTAGATATTTAAAACAATAAGGGAGATATGACACATAAATATAACAAAAAAACAGTTTTTCTTTAATAACTCAAAAACCGGAAATAATAGAATACATTTAAAAACTGTTCTGAGTTTGTCTTAAAAAACTGCACATTTTTGAGAATCTAACCGTTTCTCTATCTTGACTATTAAGCGAGATACCCATGTAATTCCATCGAATTTGGATCACCCTGTAAATATTGATTAAAAATCACCTATGTTTTTTTTAAATTTACAATCTATAGCAGGGCTTTTTAAACTTTTTCCACTCGCGACTTCTTTTACCCAAGGAAACTTTTACGCAGCCCCGGGTATAGAGGTGTATAAAATAGTAATACACTGAAAATGAATTACAAAAAATTATTCCCAACAATTCTTTGGTATACATACGAGTATAAATTTCCTATTCATTAAAGACGAAAACAGATTTACGTACTAATGAGACGGATGTGCTTGTTAATATTTACATAAAGAATTATATCTAGGCTGAATATTAATACTGCAGGACGCAATTGAGCGATATTTTATAATCGTTAATGCCAAAAAGGCCGCTTCGCATAAATACGTAGTACAAAATGGGTAAAGCATGTATCAGGTAATTTCAGAAAGTCGTGGCAATTCTGTTCTAATCCCGAACTAAAATTCATTTAACGAGTTTTTAGGACTCGAGTCTTAAACCTGTGTCTCTCGATAACTCGGCAAGTTATTTTTTTAATGATTAACGACTTACGTTTTTCATTTCAATCGAGTATGGTTTATGAACTTAGTTTTTTAAAAACAAAATTTGTAGGAAAGCATTCACGGAATTGTGTCTCTAGGCCAGGGATGCTCAGACCGCGGCCCGCGGCCCGCATGCGGCCCTCTGTTCATTTGTTAACGGCCCGCTTGACCATGAGTTATTTTAATAATTTACACGATTTTTTTAATACTTACATACAAATTATCAGGAAACTGTAAAATTCAAAATTGTATATTTAGTTTAGATTTTTTTTTCTAAGATATGGTTGATAAACTCCATATATGATACATAATTTTCATAATTTTTTTGGCGGCCCTCCCATTAAACAAAGAGAAGCTATTTGGCTCCTGGCCTTAACAAGTGTATGCAACCCTGCTCTGGGCACTTCAAATGATCAATCATTATTTTAACAATTAAATCTGTGGAGAGGTTAATTTTAATTATAAAAACATCTGTAGCTGTAAACCTTTCTAAAAACCATTTTTTACTGTATTCTCTAATGTATTAACTTTTTTACAAAAACTTCTAAATTTTCTTGGAACATAAATATTGAGGTGGTCCGTATTTTTACTTCTTTTTAAATGGCCATGGGTCACCTTCCATTTTTATTCTACCTACAGAAAAACCCCTGCCTATAAAATTTTAGGTTATAAAGCTAATGTTAAAAGGTCGCTAAAATGGTTTGTAATTTAGCATTGTCAGCCTGCGGTTTATAAAGGATACAAAAAAAGTAGACTGTAGAAACATGTTTACTAGTTTTCCTTAATTATTTCAATGTGTTGAGAACATACAACCGTGTCCGGAACATTCTTCGCCCACAATTCTTCTCCCATATTTCTTCGCCCACACAATTCTTCGCCTTCACAATTCTTCGCCCACAATTCTTCGCCGTCACAATTCTTCGCCGCCACAGTTTTTCGCCGCATACAAGCACAAATTTTGTTTGTAAATGTAATTGTTACTATTTATAATTATATTTTTACAAATTATTTTATATTAGGTTAGGTTAGGTCAGGTTAGGTTAGGTTAATTTAATTTTTAATCATACTATAATAACATAAACAAGATTAAAAATCACAACGTACGCTATTTATGTATTAATTTTTAAACATAATATTAAAAGAAGAAATATTAATATACAGTGAGCTCGCGTTATAAGCAACCCACGATATAAGCAACTCGCGTTATAAGCAACACTCGATATAAGCAACTACCGTATCAAAGTACACGATATAAGCAACTGTCAGTGTGACAGTTAAAAATACAAATATCTAAAATACTATTGCAGATATAACAATGAAATTTTGTTTCTGAGCGTTATGGTATTTTTCGGATTCGATGGAAATATTAAGGTTGCAATACGACTTCCGGTTCAACCGGACACGGACTCAAACTTAGAAATTTTAAATAGAACATCTGTATATTTTTACATTTTTGAATTTGTTTTAAAATTTACTTTAATAAATGTAAAAGGTTATATGGGTCTAAAGTCAACAGTTTTCAAAATATTTACATTTCTACGAAAATTTTGAGTGATATAGCACTTTCAGTTTTTTTTTAACATTCAGGTTATTTAAAAGGGCAGTAAAATATCGTGTGAAATCTAGATTAACAATAGATTTTTTAACAATCATTTTATTTTTTGGAGATTATTAATATACAGCGTCATTCAAAAAGGCTGCAACGAATGGAAAAGTTTTTTATTATATTTTTTCTCAGAAAATTGTATTCTTGATAAAAGTGGGTGCATGGCCTAAAACTAATTTTAAGATGAAAAAAGTTCAACAAAAAATCATATGACACTAGATATTAGTGATTTTTGAACTATTTTAAGAGATACAAAAAAAATTATGTACAGAGTTTTTAAAAATCCCAAAATAAGGCTAGATTTAAATTTTGACGGTGAAATTTCAATTTTTATTTTTTAAGAAATTTTAACATTCAAAAAGTCTGCATCAAATGGAAAATATTCTGACTTTTTATTCAACTTTTTTTCATCTTAAAATTAGTTGTACACCGTGTATGTACCAACTTTAACAAAAATAAAATTTTCTGACAAATTGATAATAAAAAATGGTTCTATTTGTTGCACTTTTTTAATGTTTAAGTTTCTCAAAAAATAAAAATTAGAATGTGACGATCTAAATTTAAATTTAGGCTTATTTTTAGATTCTACATTTTTTTTTTAATGGCTTTTTTGTTTCTCTTAAAATAAGAGCACTTTAATCTTTCAAATATTTCAAAAAGTAGCTAAAATCTAGCGTCCTATGATTTTTTATTGAACTTTTTTCATCTTAAAATTAGTTTTAGACCATGCACCAAGTTTTATCAATAATAAAATTTTCTGAGAAATCAATAATAAAAAAATTTTCAATTTGTTGCAGACTTTTTGAATGACGCTGTATAATAATGTTATAAACTCGTAGGTTAAATTACTAAAATTTTTTGGCTTTATATAATTTACCAAAGACCATAAGTTCAATTTATGATTGTCGGTGGAATTAGCACACGGTATAATAGTACCTAACTCGTTGCTTAGATATTTTTCTCCCGGGAATATTTTTCTTACATGTATGAACAAGAGTTTTGTCCGGTAAACACTTGTAAAATAAGGCCGTTTCATCCGCTCTGTATACTTGCCATAAAATCACATCATATTTTTTTATTTGAAAGATGTACAAGTACATAGATCACGACTAAAGGTACGTGGCACGCGCGTATTTCGTTTGACATAGGTACGTACAGATCACCATAGCAACGCGACCACGATCGCGTTGTTATGGTGTAAACTTTTATTTTTAGTTTTACTACTAAAAACAAGATTTATTTATGTTAAAAATCGAATCGTTTCTATTTCTATCATATAAGCAACTTTCACGTTATAAGCAACTTTTAGATCGGAATTGGCCACCGTTAGTTGCTTATAACGCGAGCTCACTGTACAAGAAACAACTTTCGGTTACTGTAAAATATTCTGTAAAAATTACGCTATAAATAAAAACAATCACATTTACAAATAAAATTTGTGATATGCTTGTATGCGGCGAAAAATTGTGGCGGCGAAGAATTGTGTAGGCGAAGAAATGTGGGCGAAGAATTGTGGAGGCGAAGAATTGTGGAGGCGAAGAAATGTGGGCGAAGAATTGTGGAGGCGAAGAATTGTGGAGGCGAAGAATTGTGGAGGCGAAGAATTGTGGAGGCGAAGAATTGTGGAGGCGAAGAATTGTGGGCGAAGAAAAGTGGGCGAAAAATTGTGGGCGAAGAATGTTCTTAGACCCAGCCAAATGACTAGAAACTTTACAGGCACGGATTTTTCTACAAATAGAATAATATTGGAGGGTGACCCATGAACATTTAAAAAAGTACTCCTATATTAATAGCTTTTAAGGACCACCATAATAAATATGTTATAGTAGTTTATATACATAGGCGGGAAAGTGGATGTTTTCCGGGCCGAGAGAAAAGTTTCTCGAGGCTCGGAAAACCACTTTCCCGGCATGGTGTACACAATATTTTTTATCCTACACAACAAAAATTAAAAATAACAATCCTGTGAGAAATGCATCTACTTCTTGACGACTGATATTCTTAATTTATTAGCAACATGCCGGACAGATTGTTTTTTAAGAAAGGCAATTAATGTCTTATACAATGCAATATTGGCATTATGTCTTACAGTAAGGAAGCTTTTAACATAAATTAATCGGCCACAGCATTGAAGACTTATATTTCTTTGATAATTTAGATAAATAAGTTAGAATTACACTTTCGCTGTGTCGTTTAACGTTTTTGGTAGTACATCACCCCATAAATTAGTATAAGTATATCATACCGTTTTTTAGATTTTTCTGGTAATAAATTCAGAGTTAATTCTTTCGCTTTTCCGCAAGTGTGCAACTAAAGTTGTCATCTGATTCTTCATTTCTTTTGTCCATTTCCATTATTTATCAACCGTAAAGTAAGTCACGGTTTAGAATTTTAAATTAGTTGTAATTTAATTTTAACAGATAACGGAGCGCCCTCTGTTGGTAAGCGTCGACGTACTTTTTTCGCGGCTAGCCGTTACATGAGTTTTTACCAGGCTAGCCGTGCAATGTGTTTTTACCAGGCTAGCCGTGCAAGTGCATACTTTCGCGTCCATTTAGACGCACGAAAATAAGATTTTCAGATAGTGTAGGATTAAAAAAATTATTTCCTTAAAGCGATATGTTTAAATCAATGAGTTTTCCAAAATATATGGCAAATAGTAGTTTTCATAGTCATAAGTCCTTGTGAAAAAATCAAACAAAATTGAAATAAAAAAACTTAGCAAGAAATTTTATACCGTTGCCAAATTTTTCGCGACCCCCACTCGGGGTCGCGACCCACAGTTTAAGAAGCCCTGACCTATACCTTCTCAATTGTTGTCCAAAACAACTACATTAATTTTTAAAGCACATGCATTATTTTTATTTCATAAATTTTACTAACATTTCGACAAACTGATGCTGGTTTTAGCAATTTTAAAAAGCAGTCGTAAAATGTCATAGGATATTACATTAGGTTTGTTCCAACAGCAGTTTAAAACCGATCCATGAATCAATGCATGAACTGTTTTATTTGCATGCGTGAACTATGTACTACTTAATGTATTGCCCAGTATTAGCCGTTGTTGGAACGCTTTTACGACTGGCCTAACTGTAAATGACATTTGCTTTTATTGGGTTCATAGAAATGTGCGCATCGCTAGGGTAAACACCTTAATAATCTAGCACTAAATGGGATTGAAGAGCGATGCATAGCTACCTGAGCTCATGTAAGTTATGAACAGCGCATGCATGTAAAAATCCAAATGCTGGTACACGCTCTCATCCAAGAACTGTTCTGACCGTACACTGACTAGTTCATGTATTAATTTTGTAATGATGGAACAGCCGACTAAACCGTCTGGTGAACTACGGGAGACTGTGATGGAAAGCGATATTGATACTGCGTAGGGATTCTGTCCCGGGAATTTTCGGGACATTCTTAGTCTCGAGTCCCGGGACATTTAGTTCGAGACTCGAGACGAGACTTCAATGTTACAGAACACTGAAATTAATTTTTGATACTTCAAATTTTTAAATAAATTTTACTGCCACGAGTTAAAGGAAAATTGCTAAGTTTATTAGTAAAAATATATTTTACTTATGCCTGTTATGTTTTAAAGTTTATGGATAATTGTTAAGTTTATTTAAAATAGGTATTTACTTGGAAATATATATTTTATTTACTGTAGAATGAAGACTAAATTAAAAATTATAATACGTCTACTACTACTACTACCATACTTTATTCATACAGTAAATGCTTCAAACCAAAATCCATGAATATGGTTTGATTTAAAAAAAAATATCATTTGCTGTTTATGGATGTGTGACGTATAAGTTAGCCAGCCGCGTTCTGTCAACTGTCACGACCGATTCACAATCACGGCACGTCCAAAGAAGCAATTTTATGTATGTAGCGGGTGCTTTCAGAAACTATGTCATTGTCAAGAAATAATTTATTTTTTACTGTTTAAATCGCCGTAAAATTTTCAGTATATGAATATCGCATTATATTTCTTGTAATTTATGAAATCTTCCGTCATTTTTGACAGGTTATACCACAATTTTCAAGTACGTAAATAGAATTCGTAAAAGTCTCGAAGTCCCGGGACTTTGATAAAAAAAGTCTCGAGTCCCGGGACTGCAAAAATTGTCGAGACTCAGAATCCCTAATACTGCGGCGCACTGTCAGCGGGCTTGTAGGAACAAACCTATTGTGTATCAAATGTAAACCCTTCGGGTTTTGTTATACAGGGATGCGCAAAAGTATGGAAAGAGACAAATATCTAGAATACTATTGCAGATATAACCAGGGACTGAGAACGGAACGAAAACGAAAACGTTAAACGAAATTAACCGACATTTTTTTAAGAACGAAAACGAAACCGAAAACGAAATTATTATTTTTCGTTCAAGAACGAAAACGAAATAAATATTTTCCAAAACCGGTTTTAACCGGTTTTATCACTATTTACATTTTATTTGTTAAACACAAACGCGAATTTACCTTCTGTGCTGGGGAGACTCCACGAGGCAGTAAAAAATCTCACTTGAAATAAGTGTGCTTCACTTTTCTCCATATATTTACGTGAATATGTATTAACAACTTTATTGTTTATACTTGCAATTTCGTGTAACACAATTAACGGTACAGATATTATCTATTTCTAATTTGTTTTTTAGATCATCAATATAGAATATACACTTGATTGGATATAGATTATCAATGTGTATGTTTTATTTGCGTTTAGACATAATAATAGTAAAATTTATTCTTACTTCGCAAAGGACTAATGTAAAAGAAGATTTATTGGAAGATGTGAAGATGTGTTGCTAGTAAGATTTAACGAAATGTGAAAATGTATATTGTGTGGTATGTACAAACTACAAACTATAAAGTTAAAGTATATTTCAAGTTAATATAAGTTTTTTTTCATATTTTTTAAATTTATAACATTTAGTAAATTATCCACTTAAATTCATTATTTTGTCTTTTTAAATAATTACAGCAGGATCTTATTTAATTTAAATGCATAGATTTTTAGTACTAAAACAAATTTAAAACAGCACTTGCTATATGTTCATATTTTTAGTTAAAGATCGTGTGTCTAATTTAACCTAACCACGTTGTGTTTTTGCACCTTACGGGTGTTAATAAAATGGTTAAATGTTAATGTGTTTAACGATTTGGTAAATTTAATATGGCGATGGTTCGCCAGTCTAAAATATGCTGTCCGTGAGCATCAAACCCCATCGTCATCGTTTATATTTTAGTTGAGACGCAAATATTGTTATCGTATTTATAGAGGATTGTGGTGACCAAAAAAAAAATTGATTTTTTGACGACAAAAAAATATTGTAAAACCGGTTTTAACCGTTATTATTTCGGTTCACGAAAACGAAAAAAGAACTTTTTCGGCTAGAACGAAAAGAACGAAAACAATATATTTCGTTTTCGTTCCGAACAGAAACGAACGGAATTTTTTTCGTTTTTGTCCCTGGATATAACAATCAAATTTTGTATCTGAGCGTTATGGTATTTTTCAGATTCGATGAAAATATTAAGGTTGCAATACGACTTCCGGTTCAACCGGAAACGGACTCAAACTTTGAAATTTTAAATAAAACACCCTGTATATTTTTACATTTTTGGATTCCTCTTAACATTTACTTTAAAACATTTATAAGGTTTTATGGGTCCAAAGTCAACCATTTTCGTAAAATTTACATTTTTATGAAAATTTTGAGCGATACAGCTTTCAATTTTTTTTTAACATTTAAGTTATTTAAAAAGGCAGTAGAATTTCGTTTCAAAACTACCGCTGTCTACCTTTATAACTTCATAGCCTACTCGAAAATATTACTTTGCCCGAATAATTTACAATAAATTCGCGATAACTCAAAAATTATTGGTTTTAGGTATGAAACATGGTTAATATTTTTGAAAGACAATTAAATTTTCTACAAGACTATAATAAAACATATAGGGTGTTGTATTTAAGAAAATTAAATTATCGATGTTTTAAGTTTCACAAGTTCGACCAAGCGTAAAAAACACCCTGCATAATATTTTTAAAATGTAGCTAGTCCAAAGTGTTAAATAATTTATTGTTAATATAATTTTCAAACGAAATTCTACTGCTTTTTAAATAACTTAAATGTTTAAAGAAAATTTAATGTGCTGTATCGCTCAAAATTTTCATAAACATGTACATTTTACGAAAACGGTTGACTTTAGACCCATATAACCTTATACATTTTTTAAAGTAAATTTCAAGAAAAATTTAAAAATGTAAAAAATTACAGGATATTCTATTTAAAATTATAAAGTTTGAGTCCGTTTCCGGTTGAACCGGAAGTCCTATTGCAACCTTAGTATTTTCATCGAATCCGAAAAGTATCATAACGCTTAGATAAAAAAATTCATAGTTATATCTGCAATAGTGTTCTAGATATTTGTCTGTTTCCATACTTTTGCGCAACCCTTTACATATTTAACCAAATATGTAATAAATAATATTAAATTCAAAAAAATTAACAAAATATTCAAAAATTTAGATGTTTTCAAAAAAAAAATTTGTTATGACGAAAAATATTTATCGCGATATAGGTTCACTGGGTCAACAGTTTTGAAACATAGTATTTATGTATTTATCCTCACTACCTCAATATTCTGAACAAAAACTTGTTTACTTCAAACGATTCGACGGAAATTGATATTGAATTGTTATCGATATTAGTGGAGATATTAAAGCAAATAGAAAATGGTTTTGCTATTAAAATTTAGCTGAAAACTAAATTTGATGCCACCATTTTGACTGTTATTGAAGGCTTTTGAGCTACAGACACAAATCAGACAGATCAAACTTGATCGGCTTACAAAGACATTAACAATCGTTCTCCAACGACTAAAAATCGAAATATTCAGTTATCGACTTGAAAAACCATGAAGTTGCGTGCTTGAAAAATTCGAGTTCATGTTACACGATAATCAATGGTATTTTGCGGAAGAAAACTTTTAGTTTGATTATTAAATACTCTAAATATAGGAACAGTCCAAGGTAATTTCACATTTTATCTTATAAGGTCTACAGGGTGTCCTAAATTCGTGGCTTAACATGAAAATCTTGCTAAATCAATACAAAATCGATTATATTGGGACAAAATTGTGTAGTTTGATTGGTCCGTACGAAGTTGTAAACTAATACGGCTCCAAATTACACAACTTTGCTCTAATTTAATCGAAGATAAACAAGAGTCCCGTGTTGAGTCTCAATTTTTTAGAGACTGTGTGCCTATATTATGATATTGTTTTTTTTTTTAAATATTTAATTATACAGGGTGTTTAAAATTCGGTGGGTGATTCCTTATAAAAAATTAAGGGGGGCCTTTCATATCAAATTTTTTCTCTTAGACGTCTCCTTCCGGAGTTACACCCCCCTAAAGGGGAGCTTTAAATTAGGTTTTTATTTTATATCTCGAATTTGGATATATCTAGCGAAATTATATTTGGCAGATGTTTTATACTTATCAAAAGGTTTCCCATAGTAATATTTTCAATCATCTCCCACCTTCACAGGGGGCTGAAAAGTGCGACTCCTGTTGGATTTTTAATAAAAACTTTTTGGTGGTTTTAAATTTTGCAATTTAAAATATTTTTTTTTAAGCTTCATTAATTTAGAAACTTTATTTTTTAACTTTTCTCGAAAACCCTATCGTTTTTGACTAAAAAATAAAATAAGTAAACATGAACCATCAAATATTTTGGTGGTTGCCAAGCACGGTTTGTTTTTGTTCATATTGGGTAGAAGTGACGGGTGTAATTCATTTTGACGTTTACGCGGCGACAACGCTAAAACGCCCGTCAATTCTATCCAACATGAACAGAAACAAACCATGGCGACCACCAAAATGAATCGTTTTATATTGGAATATTTGATGGTTCATGTTTATTTATTTAATTTTTTACTCAGAAACGGTAGGTTTTACTAGAAAAACTAAAAAATAAAAGTTTCTAAATAAATTAGGCATTCAAAAAAAAATATTTTTAATTGCATAATATTAACCCACCAAAAGGTTCTTATTAAAAAATCAACAGGGGTCGCACTTTTCAGTCCCCTGTGAAGGTAGGAGATGATTGAAAATATTACTATGGAAAACCTTTTAATAAGTATAAAACATTTGTCAAATATCATTTGTCTACATTCATCCAAATTTGAGAAAAAAAATAAAAACCTAATTTTGCCGCTCCCCTTTAGGGGGGTGTAACTCCGGAAGGAGACGTCCAAGGGAAAAAATGTACATCAAATAACTCCTTTAATTTTCGATAAGGAATCCCCTCCAGATTGTTTTTGCAATATTTAAGAAACACCCTGTATAGCAGTACAGTATTATCGAAACTTGTTAAATAAATTCTACAGAAACGACAATATAAGCCACAGTCAACTATCTACTTCTTGAGAATTTGGAAAAGCTTAAATTAAAAGTGAAACTAAAAAATATTTCATGTATTTAAATGTTATATTAAAAGTAAGACAATCCCTATTATATTCGCAACCTGAACAATAAATACATGTGTGTACTGATTTTTTATGCAGTTTTACTAATGAATTAAATGACATATCTGACTAAACATAAAGTGCAAACACAGATTCCCTTTTTTATTTCAATAATTGGTTGTTTATTTAATTTTTTTAGGTTGCCATTGTTTAACGGCTAGGAATTTACATTATGTGGGTGTTATTCATCAACATTGATGGCTATTACATTCAAATCAGCGAGACAAACGTCAGCATAATATTCATTCAATTTGCTAACAGACTATTTAAACCTGTTTTAAATCGGTAATATTACATATATGCACTTCAAAAAAACAATGACAACCAAAATATGAATTACAGTTAAATCTCTATTGGAAGAACAGTGTTCTCGCTTAATCCAAATGCCCGTTATTAAGCTTATCTACAAATGCAAAAGCCCAATTAACACAAATTAAATAAAGCGCAGTCTAATTCCATTGTTACATTAAATACCACAACATTAGAACAATAACAATAAATAGTTGTAAGTAAATCACTCAAAGGTTGTTGCCAATAAAACAAAAACAAAAATGCATGCAGTTGACGCATGTAAATTGGGAAATAGATGTATAATCCGTTAAACCGGGATACGATAAATCGAGGTTTTACTCCAAAACTCGTGTAATGTTTCGTAGCTTGCACAGAAGTACAGTATACTGAGTTCTGCCCATTTTTCAAACAACAGATAATATACATCTAAACTCTAGATTCACCTATACCAGATTACATTTCCAGCATGGGGATATCGCTTATTATAAGAGATACAGGTTTGCTTAAATTAAATGAATTATTCTTAAGTATGAGAGGAGCCACAATCAATTTTTAAAAGTACAAAATTGCTCGTGCTTCAGAGGATATAGCAAAAAATATGAAAACGTTAAATTTCTTTTTTCTCTCGTAACACCCTGTATATCTATACAAATAATAAACCAAAATTTCTATACATTGTTTCGTTGTTAAATCTGCGTAAATATTGATAAATATCATAATAAAATGTTTGCTTTATGCTTGAACACAAGTTTGATAACAGATTTTTTTTATAAATAAAGGTTGCTGAGTGGCGAGTAAAAGCTCCCGCCCATGCAAATTTTGTCGTGCAGAGAGCTTTTAGTCCGTACGACACCACCACTCGAAAAGAGTTGAACTATTTTACATAAGCGGGTTACCAACGAAACACTATTAAATAAAATTTGAGTTATTTCATCAAGACTCATCTGTGGTCCATGAATTTCATATGTGAATTTGGTTTTTTAAATTTGAGTATTATATTGATAAAAGTTACGTGAAGCATATGGTGAAAATCTGCATAATGTTTGCGGTATATTTCTTTATTTTAATAATAGGAGTATAAAAATATTTTTCTGAACGTTGCCTCGAGGTCTGATAATACTGGAATTTTTTTCAGGTCAAGGTAATAGACTAATGCTTGAAAGCTGACGCCTTTGCAGATTTTGTAGAAAGATCTTACTCCGTTCAAGGCAACTATAAATAGAAAAATTAACTATTTTACATTATTAGTGATTCTCAACCACCTAGGCGGGGTGCGAAAGTTCTAAGGAAGGGCGCGAAAACAACTGCAAACCGAAAGCAAAACTATACAGGGTGTTTCTTAAATATTGCGAAAAAAATCGGGAGGTGATTTCTTATCGAAAATTAGGGGGGGTCTTTCATATAAATTGTTTTTCTTAGACGTCTCCCCTAAAGGGGAGCGGGTAAAATTAGGTTTTTATTTTATTTTTCAAATTTGGATAAATGTAGGAGAATGATATTTGGCAGATGTTTTACTTATTTAAAGGTTTCCTATAGTAGTATTTTCAATCATCTCCCACCTACACAGGGGGCTGAAATGTGCGACCTTTGTTGGTTTTTTAATAAGAACTTTTTGCAATAATTTTTTTTTAAAGCTTAATTTATAAACTTTATTCTTTAACTTTTCTCGTAAAGCCTACAGATTTTGAGTAAGAAATAAAATAAGTAAACATGAACCATCAAATATTGCAATATAAAACGATTCATTTTGGTGGTTACCATAGTTTGTTTATGTTCATATTGGGTAAAAGTGACGGGTGTAATTCATTTTGACGTTTACGTGGCGACAACGCTAAAACGCCCGGAAATTCTATCCAACATAAACAAACCATGGCAACCGCCAAAATGAATCGTTTAGTATTGGAATATTTTATGGTTCATGTTTACTTATTTTATTTTTTACTCAAAAACTGTAGGTTTTACGAGAAAAGTTAAAGAATAAAGTTTCTAAATAAATTAAGCTTTCAAAAACAAAATTAATTGCAAAATTTTAACCCACCAAAAAGTTCTTATTACAAAACCAACAGGGGTCGTACTTTTCAGCCCCCTGTGAAGGTGGGAGATAATTGAAAATATTACATTAGCAAAACCAGTAGTAACAAAAATACACACTTTTAAAAAAAAAAGTCCGAACACGGTTGAGAAATAAAAACAAATAAGTGTTTTGGCAGCACAAGAGAACTGGAAGGGAGTGCAAAAAAATGTTATGGAAAAGGGGGGCGCAATAAAATTTGATATAGATATGGGGGCGCAAATTTAAAAACGTTAAAAAAACAATGGATGGCGTACTGTATTATATTTTTAAAAATTATATTATATCGTCTGAGCAGTTATATAACGTAAATTTAATTTAAGAGTAATCAAAAATTTGCTTAATTTTACATATTACTGTATTAAGCCAGACTTTGTGTGCATCTGATATGGCGTTTCTGAAATTGTTCTTACTGCGCGTTAGATTTAATATGCCATTTACGATAGATTTAGATATAAGTATGGGCTTTTAAAGAATATGTTAACATTTAAACAAAGCCACTTAATAGAATGATTTTATAATTGTTTTCTGGCCAAAATAGTTAAATGGTAATACAGTGAGCTCGCGTTATAAGCAACCCACGATATAAGCAACTCGCGTTATAAGCAACACTCAACATAAGCAACTATCGTATCAAAGTACACGATATAAGCAACTGTCAGTGTGACAGTTAAAAATACAAATATCTAAAATACTATTGCAGATATAACAATGAAATTTTGTATCTGAGCGTTATGGTATTTTTCGGATTCGATGGAAATATTAAGGTTGCAATACGACTTCCGGTTCAACCGGAAACGGACTCAAACTTTGAAATTTTTAATAGAACATCTGTATATTTTTACATTTTTGAATTTGTCTTAAAATTTACTTTAATAAATGTAAAAGGTTATATGGGTCTAAAGTCAACAGTTTTCAAAATATTTACATTTTTACGAAAATTTTGAGTGATATAGCACTTTCAGTTTTTTTTAAACATTCAGGTTATTTAAAAGGGCAGTAAAATATCGTGTGAAATCTAGATTAACAATAGATTTTTTAACAATCATTTTAATTTTAGGAGATTATTAATATACAGCGTCATTCAAAAAGTCTGCAACGAATGGAAAAGTTTTTTATTATTTTTTTCTCAGAAAATTGTATTCTTGATAACAGTTGGTGCATGGTCTAAAACTAATTTTAAGATGAAAAAAGTTCAATAAAAAATCATATTACACTAGATATTAGTGATTTTTGAAATATTTTAAGAGATACAAAAAAAATTATGGACAGAGTTTTTAAAAATTCCAAAATAAGGCTAGATTTAAATTTTGACGGTCAAATTTCAATTTTTATTTTTTAAGAAATTTTAACATTCAAAAAGTCTGCAACAAATGGAAAATTTTATTTTTATCGAAAAAAGTTGTTAAGAGTCTAAAAACCGAACTAGGTTTAAATTCTGAGGGTTACATTCAAATATTTTTTACGAAATTTTAACATTAAAAAAATCAAAACCCAGTGTCATATCTTTTTATTAATTTTTTCATCTTAAAATTAGATTTAGACCATATACCAACTTCATTAGGAATAAAATTTTCAGAAAAATCGATAATAAAAAAACTTTTCCATTTGTTGCAGACTTTTTGAATGTTAAAATTTCTTAAAAAAATAAAAATTTGAATTTGACCGTCAAAGTTTAAATCTAGACTTATTTTTGGATTCTACATAACTTTTTCTTATAAGTACATTTTTTTTGTAACTCTTAAACTAAGGGCTCTTTACACTTGCAAATATTTCAAAAATCGGTAAAATCTAGTGTTCTATGACTTTTTATCAAACTTTTTTTCCCCTTAAATTAATTTTAGACCATGCACCAACTTTTATCAGGATTAAATTTTTTTGAGAAATTAATAATAAAAAAAAAAAAATTCCATTTCTTGCAGACTTTTTGAATGACGCTGTATAATAATGTTATAAACTCGTAGGTTAAATTACTAAAATTTTTTGGCTTTATATAATTTACCAAAGACCATAAGTTCAATTTATGATTGTCGGTGGAATTTGCACACGGTATAATAGTACCTAACTCGTTGCTTAGATATTTTTCTCCCGGGAATATTTTTCTTACGTGTATGAACAAGAGTTTTGTCCGGTAAACACTTGTAAAATAAGGCCGTTTCATCCGCTCTGTATACTTGCCATGAAATCACATCATATTTTTTTATTTGAGAGATGTACAAGTACATAGATCACGACTAAAGGTACGTGGCACGCGCGTATTTCGTTTGACATAGGTACGTACAGATCACCATAGCAACGCGACCACGATCGCGTTGTTATGGTGTAAACTTTTATTTTTAGTTTTACTACTAAAAACAAGATTTATTTATGTTAAAAATCGAATCGTTTCTATTTCTATCATATAAGCAACTTTCACGTTATAAGCAACTTTTAGATCGGAATTGGCCGCCGTTAGTTGCTTATAACGCGAGCTCACTGTATATGTTTTCACATGCAAAAATCTAATTAGAAAATGTGCATATTGAGTATATTTTTTAAAATATCTTATATCAAGAGTATTAATTAGAATATTGATAGTTGTAGGTAAGGTAAAGCTGCTAACCGCCTGGCTTAGTTAAAATTGATCCAGCTGGCTTCAGATGCAATATATGGATGCCATATTAGATTCTTATGTCACTGACGACTTTTACAATGAAATAATGGATATTAATTTATAGAACAATGAAAAAATATTTAGATCAAATAAACGGACGGAAGGAATATTTTGGTTTTAAGTCTGAGTATTAAATTTGTAACAACTCTACATATTATTTAATTGCTTTAATTTACCTTGTAATGTTCTTATAATCTTCAACTTTATTGAAGCAATAATCTGTTTATGCGAATTTTTATTTCTTTTAAATTTAAATTTACCAGTACGATCGGTAAATGACGTGCTTTAAAAACGCTGAAACCCTCTGGCAATCTCAATTGTCTCGTGCATTTTAAGTAACTCACTTGAAGTACATAATTTATAAATAGAAATAATTCATATTAAATTCATAAAACATTTACATTTTATGTAGAGCAATTGTAAAATTGTAATACAGGTTTTATTATTATGATCACGTATGCTCCAATTAAAAGTTTTTGCTACTAAAATATTGAATTGCAATATGTAATCTACATATTGCTTGTAAAGATTTTGCATATGATTAACCTATTTTTAAACTAAACGTGACAAATTTAATTCCAGTTAATTTGTACGAAAATAATCCACTCCATAAAGTGTCCCAGAAAACATTCCGAAGAAGATTATCTTCTTTACTTTTGGTAATTATCAAAGTAGTATGCGTGCAATATAAAACTACGTTATTAAGCTTTTTTACAATTGGAACTGGTTTGGTTTTAAATCAAAGTGAGGCAGTAACTTTTCCTACCTTCCAATCATAAACCTTTTAATATTTTTACCATTAATTTTCGAGAAGAGTTTCAAAATCTCTAAAGTATTGACAGGGTAAAACATTTCTATGTTCAAATGCCAGTTAGTGAAAAATGTTTTGGATTAGAGGGCTTTAAAATTCAAAAACATCGTACTAAGTTTGGTTTATGTACTAACAATTAATTTTATTAAAAAAAATTCAATAATAAAATAAAATATTTTTCGATGTTATTTCTAAAAATAAGATAACATAATTGTGATTAAATGTTAAATCGTTTTAAAACAAATAATAAATGATTTTGAAACTAATTTTTCTCAAACATTTTCCTAGGTATACAGGGTGTCCCAAATTCGAGTAAATGCATGGGGACCTCGCTTATCTTAGGAGCTACGAGGTCAGTTAAATTAGGGCAAAGTTGCGAAATTAGATGCTCATCAAATATCTGCAACGACAATTTTCATAGCTGTCTTAGTTCTAAAGTTATTCAAGAAAACCTGTAAAAATTGATTTTCGTTTTTTGCCCCATTTCTTACATTTTTTAAGATATCGACAATCTGGAAGCACTTCTCCATGGCAACTTCTTGCGCTTTATATATATCATTGAAATCAGAAGACAAAATGCTATCCGACTATGAGATTAAATTTTTTTCGCCATATTTAATAAAAATTAAGTTGATGATGTTTCTGAATAGACGAAACGTTGTTGGAAAACTTATGTTATCTCAAGATATAAAGCGCAAGAAGTTGTCACGAAAAAGTGCTTGCAGATTGTCGATATCTTAAAAAATGTAGGAAATAGGGCAAAAAAAAATCAATTTTTTAGGTTTTCTTGAATAACTTTTGAACTAAGGCAGCTATAAACATTTTCTTTGCAGATATTTGAAGAGCATCTAATTTCGCAACTTTTCCCTAATTTAACCGATCTCGTAGCTCTTACGATAAGCGAGATCCCCATGCATTTACTAGAATTTGGGACACCCTGTATATATTTATGTATATTTTTTTAATGCACTATCGAATTTAGAATTAAATACTTTCGAAGAACCAATTAAAAAAGTATACTAGTTAGTATACTTAGTACGTAGTTACGAAATTTTAAAAAAGCTTACTATCGCCAGTCTGATATTTTCCATCGTAAAAATAAAACATTTTAACGTCATTTTATAGACAATTTGTTACGATTTACCATAATATTTCGGGGTTTCCTCTGATATTGATATAGTTATAAGGGTGCGACGGTCAAACTGAATCACCGAATATAAAATGTAAAAAAAAAGTTTTTTAAACTAAATTGTACACTATGATTACAATCTGTTATTAAAAATACATTTTTACGATCTTCGAAATATAAAAAACGCCATGAAACTACTTAGGTGTTGTTTTCAATATATCACTATTTGTTGCAGTAAGAATTATTTATGTAAAAGGGTATACAAGTATTTTAAAGAGAGCTGCATTTTATTTGTTAGCACGTTCAGAGGATCCAAAATGGCAATAAATGCTTTGTCATCTCTTTTTACATACGCAAATTTAATTCTAATCATTGAGATTTAAAATTACGTACGTTTTTGTGTCATAACGAAGTCTTGAAAATTATAATTTAAAGAAATATCGTTTTATTTGCCTAACAACGTATACAGCAATAACTGGTGCTCAAATACTTTGTATTAAATAAACTATTTGAATTTTAATTTGAAACGAAAACATTCTAAGACCGCACTTGAGCAATAAGTTTCGCTGAATTTGTTGTGGAACATTACCATTATTTATTCAACCTACTAAGCACAAAGAAAGATTGCTAAGAGAACTCGAAACAAAATTAAATGCTTAAGATGTTACACAACTTTTATCTCTAATATCTCACTTTAAACACAATGTAAACAAGTTTTGCAAAAAGACTATTTTCATCTTATACTTTAATCAGAGACAATCTTGTATGATAATCAAAACAAAATTTTGTGAAGTTTATATTGCAAACTTCGTGTGTTTATTGTTTGTTAAAGCACGCCTACCAAAATACTTCTCTTTAACGTAGTCGTTTTTAAATTGTTAATTCACACAAGTAGGTACAACTGTGCAGTGATTATGTATTGGTTTTGCGTAAGTTAAGACCTGCTACAGTTTGAGCATCTCTAGTTAAAAATGCTTGGGACCGTGAATGTATTACATGGCAAAGTTGAGCTAAAAATAGGTGAGAATAAAATTCATATTTCATGTAAAAACATAATTTAATAAAATTTATTAGATATTTACATGAATCGATTGCGTTTGTTTTTCTTTATTCAGTGGTATTTCATTGTAAAAAAGTATGAAAAATGTACCTGCTTAACAAAACGGTGCCGTTTTATGACTCATTTAACAAAGTTATTTTTTTCGCCATAGAAAAATATATTAATTTTTTTTTAAGTTATACTCAGTTTGGTGTTCGCACCCCTTAAAAGTACTAAACCATTTAACTTAGGATAATGAACATTGGTAGACTTTAATTATAAACAATTTAACATCTTTTGGCACTACTGCAACATGTATTTATTCATAAGTTTTTCTGTTAATTTTTTAAAAATAATACCGTGGGTCATGCGGAGCACCATTTTAAAGAGAATTTAATTCTTAATACTGCAGTGCAAAAATTTTATGTTACTCAGGAAAAGTTTTGGAAAAAACTTTAAAATGTCATTAGATGACTCCATAGGTAAAAGCTATTTATTTGCTTCTAGTGATAACTTTGTGTCCGTCATAACAGATGTGTATACAAATAAAGAAAGATTTCCTAATTTTTGCTATAATGTAAGGAAAATTAATAAATCGACCCCACATGATATATTTTATTGGAATATGGAAAAAATCCTTTTTCTCGTGATGCGACAGCCAACTATGGGTTCTTTTAAAAAAATAAAACTTTGTCACAACTCGAATTTGGATTTTTTTTGAAAAATTGTCTACGCCACTTCATTCTTATCAAAAATTATTTTTGTATATTTTCATAAACAAGTGAGATATAGTCATAAAACTAAAAGTCGAAAAATCGGGTTATGGGCGATAACTCGAAAACAAAAGACCATAACCAATTTTAGTTTGCACCATTAACTTTTTCTCGAAAAAAAATGTTGCAAACAATTTAATCCTCTCTGGGTGTTATCTTTGAACGCACAATTTTTTACTGTGCAGCGATTTAGAATTACGTTAACATCATAGGCAGTGGCGTAGCGCCGGATGGGCAAGGGGGTATCGATGCCCTGGGCGCCAGTTTTGAGGGGTGGCCGCGAAGACAAAAAATTTTTGCGTTTATTTTACTTATTTAAAGCCAGAAAACTAAAATGCCATTATAATTTTAAAGTTTGTTCTCATTTTCATTACAGAATATTTGAATAAATAACACAACATTATTTTACTTAAAACTCACAAACTACAATAAAAATACGAACGAGGGGGGGCGCAAAAAATAATGGGCCCTGGCGCGATTTACCCTCGCTACGCCACTGATCATAGTATTAGGATTAAAATTATTAAACTTGTAAACATTATGGTAAAATATTTGTATTTAAATAAGTAATATGCATACTTTGATAAACATACAAACTGCTTTTTGTAAATTAATATCACCATATATTTTTGCAGTTCGAGTGCGCCCGATCAAAGATAACACCCGAAGAAGAAGGGGGTACTTGTCCTAGACCCTAAAAAGCTATCAAACAAAATAAAAAATCGCCAAATTTTATTCTTTGCTTCGATCAAGTTTGCGTTTTATCCAGTACATCTGAATGTCACAAATTAAGCTCTGTTATATGTAACTTTTTGCCAATTTAACTGACTGTGCGAGTAGTAAAGATGAACCTATTTCAAATATTTTTAATAACGTTATAATCCAACTACAATACATTCCACGAACAACTATTTCATTTTAATTCATCGTAATTGTACATAAAATGTACTTTTATTCAATTGTGACTGATGAGATTTAATTTGATTCATTGACGGTATTTTTAATTAATTAAATAAATTGACGATAATATAAATATTTTGTTATTTGTAGCTGAACTGCGTTGTATAGGATATAATATATCGTGCGTTATTTATTAACAGTAAAATTTTCAATATAATTTTAGATGTTTGATCAAAGCGAATTTCATATTTTCAATCAAAATTTTCAAACAAAATACCAAAATAATTACAAACAAAATTCTAGTCATGCCAGTCAACTAAAATTTTTTTAAAGTCGTTTGTTTAATATTATTTTATAATAGCTCTCCTGTTATCCAAGTTTTTGAACATCTGAGGCACACGTTGCGCTTAATAACAGCAACTCCATTGCACTTCAAATAAAAGAGTCGGAATATAAAACTTCACTTCAAAGCAACTATAACAGCAAACTTAAACTGTTTTGGCACATACCGTTACTGTCATTTCCAAAGTTTTACATGAACTTGCGCTATCGGTTAAAAGTTTTTACATATTTGTAAAAACTGTGAGTGTGTATGAGCTGTGAGATATGTAATTTAAATTTAAAATAGAGGATAATAATTTTTTTGTCGTTTCCGCTTGGTTTTAATACTGCTTAAAATTACATTTTGAAAATCAAAGGTATCAAAAAGTTAAGTATTTTTTTTCCTTAGACGTCTCCTTTCGGAGCGGTAAAATTAGGTTTTTTTTTTATTTTTCAAATTTGGATTATCGCAGGAGAATAATATTTGGTATATGTTTTATTCTTATTAAAAGGTTTCCCATAGTATTATTATCAATCATCTCCCACCTTCACAGGAGGCTGAAAAGTGGGACCCCTGTTGGTTTTTTAATCAGAACTTTTTGGTGGGTTGAAATTTTGAATTTAAATTTTTTCTTAAAGCTTAATTAATTTAGAAACTTCTTTTATTCTTCAGTTTTTCCCATGAAACCTACCGTTTTTGTGTAAAAAAGTAAAATAAGTAAACATGAGTCATTAAATATTCCAATATAAAACGATTCATTTTGGTGGTTGCCATAGTTTGTTTATGTTCATACTGGATAGAATTGACAGATGTTATTCATTTTTGACGTTTACGCGACAACAACGCTAAAACGTCCGTCAATTCTACCCAATATGAACACAAACAAACCATGGTGACCACCAAAATGAATCTTTTATATTGGAATATTTATTGGTGCGTATTTACTTATTTTATTTTTTACTCAAAAACAGTAGGTTTTACAAGAAAAATTAAATAAAATAAGTTTCTAAATTAATCAAGCTTTAAACTAAATATTTTTAATTTCAAAATTTTAACCCATCAAGAAGTTCTGATAAAAAAATCAACAGGGGTCGCACTTTTCAGCCCCCTGTGAAGGTGGTAGAGGTAGATGATTAAAAATATTACTATGAGAAACCTTTTAATAAGTATAAGACATCTACCCAATATCATTCTCCTACATTTATCCAAATTTGAGAAATAAAATAAAAATTTAATTTTACCCGATTTTTTTTTGCAATACTTAAGAAACACCCTGTATAATCTAAACTAAAATGTTTTCTGGTTAGACCGGAAATGAAATTTTGCGGACAAGATTTACAAAATTTAAACCTTTAAAAATTCTATTTTACGACTATTTATAAATCAGTCAACCGATCAAGACAAAAATTGGGTTAAAAACAGTAGAAAACACATTTATTTTTATCCCATTCACCGCTACCCAAAGATTAAACGACCAATGCACTTAAAATTCTTAATAAAATTGTATCTTAATAGTTGTTTCAATAAAAGCTTAAAATACTTAATTTTTATTAAAAGTTAAATTGTAAAATTATATGCGCTGAAACGAAATCTATACAGTCCCAGATGCATTACTGGACCGAATAATAATTAAATAGCAATGAAAGTAAATTACATTGGATTCTCACATAAAATATTACGTACCCTTCAGTTAAAGTAATTTTTAAATAACGCCTGTGTATCAAACTTTAATACTCTTCTACTTTTATAACTATTTTATCACAAAAATACAGAGAGGAGTTACTGTGAAAAGAGTATCGCATCAAAAATATGTAAATTAATTTATCATCAAACAAAACTAGAATCTGTTTGATAAATAAAACCACAGAAAACTGCAGTTAGAATGTTCAATGTACACCCAAACAATTAATAAACCTTTTTTTTTAAATTATGATTGATAATTTAAACAAGATGGCTTTTAACTTTCATTTGCTGTTATTATTAGGTGTTTCGACTGCTTAAGGAAGCAGCTTAATCTATTCAATCAGTTTTAAAATACAGGTTAAAACTTTTAATTAAAAATTATCCTACCTTGCAAACAAAATATTCAGGGCAGATCAGGAGGCAACGTCATTTGCAAAAGGCACAGACGTTCATAATACGAAAGTTGCACAATAGTTCTTAAATAAATTGCTCATTAGTAGAAAATTACTAAAATACACGAAATGCGCCCAAAGCCAAACAGAATGTTATTTTTTCAAATTTATCCCTGCTATGATTAATAAATTAATTTCAACATAATTATACAGGGTGGTCCAAATTCGATGGGATTGCATGGGTATCTCGATTAATATTTAAGATAGAGAAACGGTTAAATTACCAAAAATGTGCAGTTTTTTGAGACAAACTCAGAACCGTTTTCAAAAATATTCTATTATTTCCAGTTTTCGAGTTATTGAATAAAAAGTGTTTTTTTGTCATAATAATAATGTGTCATATCTCCGTTATTGTTGTAAATATCGAAAATATTTATTAAGATTATTTTAAGATATTTTTATGCCTTTTATGCCTTTAAAAAGTTATGACACAAACTTAGCTTTTTTTAAATGGGGACGATAGTTGGCTATGACCTATTTAAATTCCTTATTTTTTTCTCATTCCAAATATATAGAAGTCGATGCATTTATTTTTAATAATACGCAAGTTACGAATGTTTTTTGTTTTTTTTTTTCTAAGAAAATCATAGTAGGTTGTGGAAACAAAAAAAAAACAAGATGTAAAACCTTATAAAACTCATATTGTACAAGTTACCAAGGTTTTTAAATTTGTTGTTGAGATGAACATCAAAAATTTTTGATTAAGATAAACAGCAATATACTACATTATTGCTGATTCCGACTATGTTGTTGTTATCTTATGTTCAAATATTTACAATGTTTATCTTAACAACAAATTAGAAAACCTTAGTAACTTGTACAATATGAGTTTTATAAGGTTTTACAACTTGTTTTTTTTTTCGTTTTCACAGCCTACTATGATTTCTTAGAAAAAAAAAACTAAAAAAACATTCATAACTTGCGTATTATTAAAAATAAATATATTGACCCTTATATATTTGGAATGAAAAAAAAATAAGGAATTTAAATAGATCATAGCCAACTATCGTTCCCATTCAAAAAAATGTAATTTTGTGTCATAACTTTTTAACGGCGAGCGTAAAAAAATTTGTTTTGGTATAATCATTTTAAACATAAAAATATCTAAAAATAATCTTCATAAATATTTTCGATATTTACAACAATAACGGAGATATGACATTATTAATATTACAAAAAAAACACTTTTTCTTCAATAACTCGAAAACCGGAAATGATAGAATATTTTTGAAAACAGTTTTGAGTTTGTCTCAAAAATCTGCACATTTTTGGTAATTTAACCGTTTCTCTATCTTAAATATTAACCGAGATACTCATGCAATCCCATCGAATTTGGACCACCCTGTACACTGCATGAAGTGGTCGATCACAGTTAGGGATTGTAATACCGGTAAACCGGTTTACCGGTTTACCGGTAAATCGCAAAAAAAGCTCTTCAAATTTTACCGGTAATTTGCCAATTTTTTACCGGTAATTCCGGTAATTTTACAATATTTTTCCAATAATGATAAAAATCTAAATCAAATAATCAAAAAAGAATATTGACTTATTTTCAAGGAGAAAAAATAAGGGGAAAATAGATACAAATGGAATATGATTGTTTACTCACTTCTCTGTCAAATATCTCGCACGGTAATTTATACATAAATATCTGACTATCGTCTTCTTATGGCAAACTAAGTCTACAAAACATTTTTTTTTTGGCGTTCTTGTGTATTCGCAACAATAGCCGAGATAATTAAGTTTAATTTTGGTTTTTCCATTAAATCACGCAAGCCATGGAATTTTTAAACAAAACAAGATCTTGTTTAAAATACACTCTTAAATAGCTAACTTTTGTCCCATTTAACCAACCTTGTATATTCATTATTTACGGAGATAGCAATAGTGTCCCATGGAAAAAAACACCCTGTGTACTCTTACCTATTTTATATTGAATTATATTATTATTATTACATAAAAAAAAATTACGTTGATGGCTCTTACTTAACTGATATATTGTATGAAATTGATTGTGATAGTTTAGGCTTCAACTATCCCAATCAGTTACATACTAAATAAATATATAATTTTTGAATATGGTTTTCGGAGTTTATCCGCGTAATATTTAAATTGGCTCGACGTTTCGGCAAGCTCTCCCTATAGGGATACGCGGATAAACTCCGAAAATTATATTAAAAATGTTAGTAACCGCGAAAATCTAAAAAAAAAAACAATTATATCTATATACAATATACGTACATATAATATTATGATTTACCGGTAAATTACCGGTAAACCGGTTTCGATTGAAAATTTTACCGAATTACCGGTAATTCAAAAAGTCGGTAAATTTACAATCCCTAATCACAGTTATTCAGCCAGCAAGACGCGTGCGTTGCTAAGGATCGCTAGCTCCCTCAGGGACGCTACCGACCGGTCAGCTAATTTTGAAAATTTTAAAACGAATCGGAATATTACGCATTGGCGTAGTTATAAGTGGGGGGCTAATTCATCCCTAAACCTACCATTAGCCCCCTTGGCTTAGTTAAATGACTTAACAAAGACTCAATAATTTGTTAATTATCAACATTAAAAGCGAAACTGTAAAAAAACTGAATCCCGGAGAAATGCTTGCTGAATTTGTTTCCTAAGGAAACCAGAAGATACATGTTAAATGTGCTTTTATTTGTTACGTAAGTACCTAGTTTAGTAATCACTAGGCGATTTACCCGGCGTTGCACGGGTGATTACAATTCTCTTTTATCAATCACAGACTACTTGCGCTCCGCGCTCGCGCCCGGCGGACGTTCCCAGACGTTCAATTACAGACTACTCGCGCTCCGCGCTCGCGCTCGGCGGACGTTTCCGGCCGTTCCCGGGCATTTCCGGCCGTTCTTTATACGACGTTTGATCCGTCAGGTCCTAAATAGTAACTGTGCAAAATTTGGTCCCGATCGGTCAACGGACCTAGGATTCTATAGCGAACAAACAAACAAACAAACAAGCTCTTTTATATATATAGACTAGGCGATTTACCCGGCGTTGCACGGGTGATAACAATTCTCTTTTATCAATCGCAGACTACTCGCGCTCCGCGCTCGCACCCGGCGGACGTTTCCGGTCGTTCCCGGGCATTTCCGGCCGTTATTTATACGGCGTTTGATCCGTTGGGTCCTAAATAGTAACTGTGCAAAATTTGGTCAGACTACTCGCGCTCCGCGCTCGCACCCGGCGGACGTTTCCGGTCGTTTCCGGGCATTTCCGGCCGTTATTTATACGGCGTTTGATCCGTCGGGTCCTAAATAGTAACTGTGCAAAATTTGGTCCCGATCGGTCAACGGACCTAGGATTCTATAGCGAACAAACACACAAACAAACAAACAAACACACAAACAAACAAGCTCTTTTATATATATAGATTATGTTTTTAATTATCTATACTTTTTTTTGTTTTCTTTACTTATAAAACATCTTTATTTCAAAAACATAATAATCAACTTATTCTTGCAATTAAAATGTAATCAGTACATAACTAAAAAATAGTAAAATTGGACTATACAGGGTGTCCCAGCAGGGCCGTTTCTGGCAGGGGGCGAAAGCGTGCCCAGCACGTGGGCGGCCGATATAGAGGGCGGCCAAATGCCGCCCTTGCGGTCTTTCATGTTTTACAAAAATTGAAAATACAATTTTAGTTTGAAAAATAGTATGTAAAAATGATCAAGGATTAAAGATTTCAATCCCATACTATTCAAAAAAATTCGCAAAAACGCGTAAATCACTCTCCAGTTTGCTTATTAGGTAATTTCGACTGGAGAGCGGAGATAGCGATTAAATTTATGTACCTACTCGATCGGCGCGGCGCTTGTATACAGTACCGTAGCAATGTAGATAGCAATGCAATTATCAACGGGGCAAGTGCCAAGGGCGCAAGAGATGGCGCTGAAAATCCCTCTTACACATAATAACAAATTTACAGCGTCATTCAAAAAGTCTGCAACAAAGGGGAAAAATATTTATTATTGATATCTCAGAAAATTTTATTCTTGATAAAAGTTGGTGCATGGTTAAAAACTAATTTTAAGATGAAAAAAAATTCAATAAAAAGTCATGGGACACTAGATTACCTATAACGATTTTTGAACTATTAGCAAGAGTAAAGAGCCCTTATTTTAGGAGATATAAAAAAAATGTATAGGAAAAAGTTATTTAAAATCTCAAAATAAGGCTAAATTTAAATTTTAAAGGTCAAATTCTAATTTTTATTTTTTAAGAAATTTTAAAATTCAAAAAGTCTGCAACAAATGGAAAAGTTTTTTATTATCGATTTCTCCAAAAATTATATTCTTGATAAACGGTAGTGCATGGCCCAAAACTAATTTTAAGGTGAAAAAAAGTTTAACCCTTTCAATACTGCGGGGATATATACATCCCAAAGAATGTTTGAAAAATACTGCATTGTGTTATGTCGCTTTATAATACCTTGGGATGGGATTTGTTAGTAGTTCTGAGCTCACACTACACGTGAATCACTTTAATTTGTATCAGGAATGCATGTGGCTCCTCTCACTCTCAGTCAACTTTTGTGTGGTCATGTGTGTCTTCATAAGTTACTGCTGGGACAAATTTATCCCAACCGTTCTATACTGCTGGGACATATGTATCCCAAGCCCTTCTATGAAAAAAAGTAAAAGCTAAACATTTGAAACTTTGTATACATATATTTTTAAGCCACAGCAACACATTTTTATACATGACACAAAATTTACTTCATTGGCCAAAAGTCGTATTGAAAGGGTTAAATAAAAAAATAGGACACTAAATTTTAGCAATTTTTGAAATATTCGCAAAAGTGCTTAAAATTTCTTAATAAATAAAAGTTGGAACTTGATCATCAAAATTTACATCTAGCCCTAATTTGAGATTCTAAATAACTTTATCCTACAAATTTTTTTTGTATCTCTTAAAATAAAGGCACTTTACTCTTGCAAATATTTCAAAAATCGCTAAAATCTAGTGTCCTATGAACCATGCACCAACTTTTATGAGGAATAAAATTTTCTAAGAAATCAATAATAAAAAACTTCTCCATTTGTTGCAGACTTTTTGAATGTTAAAATTTCTTAAAAAATAAAATTTGTAATTTGATTTTTAAAATTTAAATATAGCCTTACTTTGAGATTCTAAATAACTTTTTCCTATAAATTGTTTTTGTATCTCCTAAAATAAGGGCACTTTACTCTTGCAAAGATTTCAAAAATCGTTAAAATCTAGTGCCCTGACTTTTTATCAAACTTTGTTTATCTTAAAATTAGTTTTAGACCATGCACCAACTTTTATCAAAAATAAAATTTTCTGAGAAATCAATAATAAAAATTTTTCCCATTTGTTGCAGACTTTTTGGATGACGCTATATGTTGTTAAATATATATTTTTTTATTTTAATTTTTTTTTTGTTTACCGGGGCGGCGAACGTACGTTAGCACGCGGGCGGCCAGGTACTCAGAAACGGCACTGTGTCCCAGATTACATTTCCAGCATGGGATCTCGCTTATTATAAGAGATATAGGTTTGTTTAAATTAAATGAATTATTCTTTAGTATAAGAGGAACCACAATCAATTTTTAAAAGTACAAAATTCCTTGTGCTTTAGATGTTATAGCAAAAAATATGAAAATGTCGAATTTCTTTTTTCTCTCACAACAAGTGCCCCGTTTGCCCACCCTGCGGACGCCCATGTAGCAGAGTCTAAGTTGTTATCAAAACCTGTGATTAAAGTTTTTAATATTGTGTTCCATAAAGTACAGCGCAAAAAGTAAAGGACCTAAAACGTAACCTTGTGGTGCACCTAATGCAGAGGTAGGCAAACAAAATATGAAAATGTCGAATTTTTTTTTCTCTCATAACTTTTTGTTCATAAGAACAATTTTATTTGTACTTTCTTAAGGTACTTTTTAGTGGAGCATGTAACTGTTATTTTAGACTTTCTTTATCACTTTTTATTTTTGAGATATTACTCCTAACTTCATTTTTTCTTAAGAGCCGCGAAGTTGGCCATGAAATAGTTAAATGTGCTTTTTTTTCTCTTGTAAATGGGATATTACTTGCTATATCTATTTTTATAAATACAAAATGAAGAAAAATCGTATTTTACCCATCACTTATCAAGCTATCTATGAAAATAAAAACAATAAACAACTAATTAAATGTCAAATGACAGTTACTATTTGTCTGCGGTATCATATCGCAATAGAAACTGTGTAAAATAGATCATTCTAATTAATTATTGATTTGTTTTTGATTTTTGATTGGTTTCTCGAAAAAACCCTTTTCTTTTAAATTTATTTCCAAATTTCTGTAATTACGCACCCTTCGTTGCCTTTTCTCTGGATATAACTCTAAGTATATTCGCTTAGCTTCTACACAGTTTTTATGGTAAAGAATGTAGCATCTCAACATGTCAAATTTTTAAATGTAGCCATCATTACTACTATCTAATTACACGACAATAACATGAAATTCTAAAAAGCGCGCACTTTTGACAGGTTGAAATCACTGCGCACTCTTACTGCATCGTCACTTTGATCAAAAGTCGAGTAAAAGGTATCCCCTAATCCACTTTTTTGGCCATTGCTAAACACTTAAATCAACATAGCAGATGTTATAACCAGTCGGAGTCGGAGTCGGAGTCGGAGTCGGAGTCGGAGTCGGAGTCGGAGTCGGAGTTTAGGAGAAATTTCTGGTCAGTGGAGTCGGAAAAAATGTACCGACTCCGACTCCGAGTACAACAAAAAATTGCGAGATGGTCCTTTGCCGCAAAGTTTAAACTCAATTTTTAAATAATTTTTTTAGTTATTTTTTTTGCTATATTACACACCATAAAATGTCTTAGTATTTAATTTGGTCGGAGTCGGTCCACTAAAATTATCAGGAGTCGGAGTCGGAGTCGGAGTCGACTTTTTTTTTCCCGACTCCGCAGCCCTGGTTATAACATTGTAGCAAAACGTCACATTTTAAATGAAACGATAGTGGCTTGTGTGATTATATGCACACATTCTAGGTCTAAATTTTGATTTGTTTTTTTGAAACTAAATAAAAAAAGAGGTGAGCCTAATTTAGCTTATACCCGGTACAGCGTCCTGTTTAAAACTCAAAAAGAGCTAAAATATTTTCTGGTTAGACCGTAAATGAAATTCTGCGCACAAGATTTACGAAACTTAAACCTTTAAAGTTCTAATCCTTAAAACAGTTTAAAAATTGCAACAGGAGTTAATTCGATGTCACCCGGTATGTGTGTGGATCTATCAAATAAAATAAATTACACATTATCGAATTTCGAACCCTCAATCCTATCAGGCTTTCGCTTATTTCACTGATCCGTTTATTTTCCTGAAACGTGAGGGAAAAAACACAAAAATTCGCACGCGACGAGTTAACTCAACCAACCCGAAGAGAAAAACGTTACGTGAGAATGAAAATAAGTTTTAATCGCCAAAAATATACGAATTTTAAAAGTCCCGAATTATTTTTCAAGTCGGACACCAGCATAAAAAAAGTTCTTTTAACATTTAAGACCCGTGTAAAAAGTTTTGTAATGCTTAGGTGCACAAGTCGTACGAAAAACGAAGGTTTAATGTCAGTCGTCTGGCACTAGCTTAATAACCCTGAAATAAAAGCCGAGTCATAATACTTTTATTATTATAATTCGTTTTTCCCTCATCGTCACGAACGTGTATTACTGCGAAGTGGTTATTAAAAAAATCATTAACTGCAGTGATAGAGGTAAGTGCATAACTATCAGATAAGGTCAAGCAATAAAATTCGTTTTCCGTCACTATGGCGGCGAATAACCATCAATTTTTTTACTACGAATAATTTCACTGTAACAACATAATAAATTTCACTTTTTCTTAACGAGCACAAATATGGGGCTATTACAAAGTAAATGTGAGTAAAATTTGTATTTTATTATTCCGTGCGTTAAAAAAAAGTATTCTGCGATAAACAAAAATAAAAATATATTTACGTTCATAATACATAAAATTAGGGCGGGTCAAACATAGGCGCCAACGGGGCGAACCGACCATTAAGTGGGACGCCCTTTTGGGTAAAATTTTTCAATAATTATGTAAGCTAATGCAGCTTTAGGAATATTCTATAAAAAGCAATTCTCTCTAATTCTACTTTTTTATTATCAAAAAGTACCTCTTATTTACCTGCAAATTAATATCAAGGTACTTATGATTTTGCCAAACGTACTCAATGTATCTAAAGGTTAAAAAGTTAAACATATGGACCATTTATTATTAACTGGTGTAAGTTGATTTTTGGAGAACAAAATTGGGAAGACAAATAATTTACATTTAAATAACAACTCTGCTGCTTACTTTTGCTTACTTATACATTAATTTGAAAAAAAAACAGCATCGATTAGAAGTTGATTAAGCTCGTTTTCGAGTGGAATTTAGGCAACCGAAAGCATCAAAGAAAATGTATATGCAAAAAAATCGTCGATGTCAAACACTTGCGCAAAACTATCGTAGATATATTTTTGAGCCGGTCATTTGGAAAGTCGCATAAGTCACTATATTGTTATTTTGAGATATTAAATGCTTTGCATTCTAATGTGCATACAATAATATTTATGCTAACTGTAGAGAAATTTCACATATTTGTTATCTTGGTTATCTATTTTTTTTACTAATTCTGGTAGACATTTTTTTTCAGAATTCAATGATGTAATCATAAGTTAATTTTAGTGCTAAACTAATAAGAAATATAAAATAAAAGTTTAACTAAAATAGGTTAGGTTTCACAAAATTTTCAAGCGTGCCGTGGAAAACAAAAAAATCTTAATCAACAAATATCATTTAAATACCACACTGACGTTTTTTGCCCTATTTCCTACATTTTTAAGATGTCGACAATTTGGAAGCACTTCTCCATGGCAACTTCTTACGCTTTATATTTTGAGATAACATACAATTTCCAACAACGTTTCGTCTCTTCAGAAACATCATCAACTTGATTTTTTTAAATACGGCGAAAAAATTGTAATCTCATAGTCGGATAGCATTTAGTCTTCTGAATTCAATGATGTATGACACTTTATATCTAAAATGATATTTTACCACAAAAATTGGATAAAAATTCATTTTGTCCAATTTTTGTATCAAACGATCATATACAAATATTTTTTTTTAATAAACAATTTTTTGTTTTTGTTGTTGTTAAAACTATCACTTTGACATTAATATGAACATGATTAATTGTATCATTTGCTATACCTACACGAAGGGATAGTGAATCAATAAATAAATTAAAAATTTACTATCAGAACCAAATGAAAATAAAAATTGCGAACAAAAGCACAAATATCATATAATTTCTAGCTGGTCAAAATATAAAACGTAAGAAGTTGCCATGGAGAAGTGCTTCCAGATTGACGATATCTTAAAAAATGTAGGAAATAGGGCAAAAAACTAATTCAATTTTTCCAGTTTTTCTTGAATAACTTTTGAACTAAGACAGCTATGAAAATTTTCTTTGCAGATATTTGATGAGCATCTAATTTCGCAACTTTGCCCTAGTTTAACCGATCTCGTAGCTCTTTGTGTTAAGGTTTAAGTTGAAAGTTTTTTTGTAAGGTGTTTGGTGGCCACGAAAGTTCTTTTGCGGGCCGGTTGTGGCCTGCGGGCCGCCAATTGGACAGCCCTGCACTAAACTATATTTTAACCAGAGTTTAACTAAGTTGCTGGAAATATATTTACTGTGTTTGAAGGCCATAATTCCTTTCTTTTTTAACATGTTTAAATACTTTGTAACCTGTGTCGAGTTGTTTCTTCTGTGTGTACATTTTGTTTCTTGTTTCTATTTCATGTTGTAGAAACAAAGTGTACTCACAGAAGAAATAATTCGACACAGGTTGTAAAGTATTTAAACATGCCGAAAAAGAAAGAAAACATAGAGTCCACACACGGTAAACATATTTCCAACAACTTAGTTAAACTCTAGTTAATATTATGGTTTAGTGTGTTTAGTGGATCGCTTTATATTTAGTTTGATCTTAAGCGGGCTACGAATCTTTTTCAAAAACTGTCTTCTGAAATTTGTACGTAAGCTCTTTGTTTTTTATTATGTAACATTGTGTTTTCAATCTTGTGGGTTCCACAGACATTGTGCTTCTCCGTAGATTTTTATTAGTCGGATTGTTTTATCATTTGTCCATTATACGGCCATAGTGATTAGGTAAACTGTTTCATTAATATCAACACAGAGTGAACCGGCGAAGCGACTAAGCTTTGTGTGACACGCAACTAATGGCAACAAACTGTCCACACATAGAAACATGTGGCCGTTTGTTGCTTGCTGTTTGCTATTTTCTTCTGAAGTTTACCGGCTCGAAAGCGAAACACTCCACACTCGGAAACATTCTTATTTGCGACAGAAACAACCAGAAACCTTTAGCAACAAGTGGTATTTTTTTTTCGAAACAGGTCGCCAACGACAAAAATTTCCATTTGTTGTCTCTGTGTGTACGAGCTTTAAATTTGTAGAAAATTTCCGAGACAACGCAACAATTGTGGCATACTGAGCTTAATTGTAACAAAACATGTTGACAGTTATCATCACAACTTTAATTCCATCTGGTATGCTGTTATTGCAAGGAAGTAAACGTAAATAATAATAGAAAACACGATGAGCTTCAAGGCGCCCTTAAAAAGACGATATATTGTTGATTTATGGAGAATGTAAAAAGAATGCTACTGCTGCCAACAGCTTTATTGTCCCTGAAACGTTATTCAAACAGACACATCAGTAAATAATACTCTGATAACATACAACAATAGTACTATTTTAAGACGTACACTCGTAACTACACAAAATTAAATAAATATATCGTAGTAGAGACAACAAATACGTAAATAACTGTTGCGCATATAGTCTATATAGGTTTTTTAAATTGTTTTTCATTAACGTTTACTCTTTTAAAAATAAACCTTGGTCTCGTGAAATAAATGTAACGATAATTTAACCTTCCTTGATTATTGTTTTGAGTATTGCTTCAATGCATTAACAGTTATTACTAAAATTTGAAGTTTAACATGCAAAAACTAATCAACAGTCAAGTAGATATTGTTAAATTAATTAAAATTGAGCTGTATGTGTAGGGTTTCTTCTATAGGAAAAAGTATAATTTGTTTTCCTCATTTCTCAAAAATTACCTAAATTTCTTCTCGAGAAAAAGGTAAAACTTGTTTTCCTCATTCTTTCAGAAAATTGTTTCTTGGAAATCGATATTAAAATCATTCTTGTTTTTATCAACAATTTACGTATAACAATTCATGATTACGGTTTTTATTGCAACGCCGAGAATATTTTACATTGTTAACTGCAAAAGTAGCCTTACAATTTTTGTTTTCGATATTAAAGAAGGTTAATAATGAACTAAGTAAAGAGTTACTTATTGCAAATAAAGAAGGAATAAGTAAAAGGTGAAAAAATAAACATCTTTAAAAAACTCGCCAAGAAAAAGATACATTTTTAGACTAGTTTTGAAAAATTAAATTTACAAAATGCGGAAGAAAAGTTAAATAAATTATTTGCTAGTTGTTAACAGGTTCCAATTAATGGAAATGAGGTTTTACTGACATATATCAGACTAATAAACTAAAATTTCATATATTTTAATTAACGGGTACAAGAACAACAAATTTAGAACTACCTAGAGAGGGTTTGTCCACGATAAAGCCTACGTCTACACAAAATGACCGTAATTTTTCTATTGCTTTTTTTAAAAAAAATATTTCACAGTTAAACAACTAAACGCATTTAATTTTACTTTGCCATCATTTTTTTACCTACATATTGTATTTTAGTTAAAATAATTAATGAAATATATACATTTTTCTGCAATCGTCACTAAACTAGCTCAATAAGTACCCAAAAGCGGCTGTATAAGCATTTTTACTGCCTACGCAGTAAAAAAGTAAAATTAGAAAAATTGGGTGTGCTTTTGTTTAAAGATACATATTTGACAGGAGAATGAGAATATGACAGATGAAGTAAAACTTTATGTATTTGCTTGATTTTTCGTTATTTCTTTGACGAGTGCAGAAAAAATTTAATATGCACCTTGGCAGTAAAGTTCCTTTTTATCACTCGCGTGAGTCTCGGCAAATAATATCCACACTCGTCATAAAAAGTCAAACTTTACTGCCTTGGAACATAAATAACTATTAGTATTAAAGAGTGATATTTCATTTTCATATAACCTTTTAAATTGAATTTAAGCGGGGGCTAATGTTATTTATATATTATATGCGATTTATCGAAAAATCAGAGGTAATTTTTTTCTCCCGATAAATGAACACTATCGACTTTTTAAAAGCTTCCTCAAGCTTATTTTGTTTTCTATTTTTATTATTTACGTTTACTTCGTTGCAATAACAACAAACCTGATGAAAATTGAAGGTATGATGATAACTGTCAACATGTTTTGCTCGATTAAATACAGCATATCGCAGTATTGCAACGTCTAAGAATTTTCTTACAAATTCTGCAAATACAAGGTGCATGGTTCTTCATGAAAAACATGAGGATCTCGTAAATCGGCAGTGATAAAGGAGTGCGCAGTTAAAGAATAAATTGAAAACTGTTTTTTGTCAACAACTCCAGAAATATTGTGATATATCCCAAAATAACTAAAAAAAATTAATTCAAGTTTTATTTTTAAGTTATTTTGGAAATTCTTAAATTTACAACTTTCGCAATTCTATTAACAGAAATGATTTTTCTAATTAGATTTTATTTGCTCCTATCTTTGTGTACTAAAGTTATTTAGTTGGATTACTAATAAATGTATATTGTATAAAAATAAAGTTCATTATTTAGTACATTTAGATTTTTGTCACATGCGGCCCGCTAGAGACCTTACAAACATCATGTGGCCATGGTAGAGAAAAGTTTGCCCACCTCTGCATGAGGTGTACCACAAGGTTACGTTTAAGGTCCTTTACTTTTTGCGCTGTACTTTATGGAACACAATATTAAAACACTTTAATCACAGGTTTTGATAGCAACTTAGACTCTGCTACATGGGCGTCCGCAGGGGGGGCAAACGGGGCACTTGTTGTGAAAGAAAAAAGAAATTCAACATTTTCATATTTTTTGCTATAACATCTGTAGCGCGAGGCATTTTGTACTTTTAAAAATTTATTGTGGCTCTTCTCATACTAAGGAATAATTCATCTAAGTAAAACAAACCTATATCTCTTATAATAAGCGAGATTTCTATGTTGAAAATGTAATCTGGGACACTAATTGCGGCCCACTTTCATTACTGCGATAGCATTTTGTTGTTATAAAACCAGAGCGACATACGTAAACTGGAGAAACATCAAAATAGAGCCATTCGTAGGTATATAATAGAATTGGTGAAATGCTGAGTAAGTTAAATTGCTTAGTATACGAGGTCTGTAAATAAATTAATGAGATATTTTCAATATAATTCTGTATTTAATATAAATTACAAATCAACTTAATCTCCTCCAGTCTAGTTCCCTTGGGAGGCTACACAACGCTGGAAACGTTGCTCATACTCCTCGTAGCAGCACTGGAAGTCACTAACCGGAATCGCTTTTAGTTAATCGGTTACCGCTTTTTTAATGTTTTTCAGTGACCCAGAATGGCGTCCTTGAGGTAAACCTTTAGCTTGGGAAAATAGAAAAAGTCACACGGACTTAGATCAGGGGAGTAGGGCGGCTAAGGAACCACAGAAATGCCTTTTTTAGCCAAAAATTCATTTACAGACATCGCCGTATGACGAGTGGCGTCTCGGAACATTCTTCACCCACAATTCTTCGCCCACAATTCTTCGCCCACAATTCTTCGCCCACAACTCTTCGCCCACAATTCTGCGCCCACAATTCTTCACCCACAATTCTTCGCCCACAATTCTTCGCCCACAATTCTTCGCCCACAATTCTTCACCCACAATTCTTCGCCCACAAATTTTCGGCCACAATTCTTCGGCCACAATTCTTCTCCCACAATTCTTCGCCTCCACAATTCTTCGCCCACATTTCTTCGCCTGCACAATTCTTCGCCTACACAATTCTTCGCCGCCACAATTTTTCGCTGCATACTAATATATCTAAAAATGTATTTGTAAATGTGATTGTTTTTATTAATAACGTAATTTTTACAGATTATTTTACATTAACCTAAAGTTGTTTCTTGTATATTAATACTTCTTTTTTTAATATTACGTTTAAAAATTGCTACATAAATAGCGTATATTGTGATTTTTTAATCTTGTTTATGTTATTATAGTATAGGTAACAATTTAATTAATCTAACCTAACCTAACTCAATGTAAAATAATCTGTAGAAATAACGTTATACATAAAAACAATCACATTTACATACAAAATTTGTGATATGCTTGTATGCGGCGAAAAATTGTAGAAGCGAAGAATTGTGGCGGCGAAGAATTGTGTAGGCGAAGAATTGTGGAGACGAAGAATTGTGGGCGAAGAATTGTGGACGAAGAATTGTGGGCGAAGAATTGTGGGCGAAGAATTGTGGCCGAAAAATTGTGGGCGAAGAATTGTGGGCGAAGAATTGTGGGCGAAGAATTGTGGTCGAAGAATTGTGGCCGAAGAATGTTCCGGACACGGATTTGCTCATTCTCGCTTACTTTTTGATGTGGTGAAGCGAATGTGTGCCATTCCTGACTTTGACGTCTTGTTTCAGGATCATACTCAAAGATCCATGTTTCGTTACTTGTAATCACGTTGTTGAAGAAATTTCTGTAGTTTTGGATGCGTTCTAGGAGATCAAAACACACCGTTTTGGGATTTTCTTTTTGTTCGACTGTGAGGTTTTTGGGAACAATCTTCGCGCACACTTTCCTTATAGCCAAATCATGTGTTAAAATCTGATGGACCGTGGTATTGTTCAAATTTAACTCACTACCTATCATTCCTACTATTACGCGACGACCTAATAGCACGGGGGCTCGGACTTTTACCACATTGTCGTCAGTTTTCGAAGTTGAAGGCCTTTCAGGTACATCTTTAATTTATTTACGGCCTTCTGAAGAAGCCCTGTGCCACCTGAACACTTGTGACCTTGATAAAGCATGCTCTCCATAAGCCTGTTTTGTTTTTGTAAAGTTTGTGTGAAGTTTTCCTCGAGTTTAACACAAAACTTTAACGCACATTGTAGCTCAAAATTGCGCTCTTCCATTTGTACTGTAGTCAATAAGATGTTTGCCTAAACGCCGCTTGAAGGCTGAGCCCGCAGTGTTGCCAGATCGTGTACGGCGAGAGTGATCTCATAACTTTCTTTACAGACCTCGTATGTCAAAAAAATGCGTTTAATCGTCTGTTTCTAATTTATAAGGCATTAAATAATTTTTAACGAGTTACTTGACTAAAAATTTAAGACAAAAATGTAACATTCACGGATATCAGACTATCACCAAACAACACTTTAGACTACCAAAATTAATGAAAACAAATACACAGAACGCCTTTTACTACAAAGGGCTCAAGATTTTTAATGAGTTACCTGTGGAAATCAAACAATCAATGTCAATATATTTAAAAAATATATGCATAGAATATAATAAAAATTATGTTAAGATATAATAGTTTAAGAGGATATGTGCAGATAAATATAAGCAGGATGAAAATTGCTTAAAATTAGCTACAAAGCTAAATAAAGATTTTTTATTATTATTATTATTTCCTAGACATACATTCTTCTCCCATTCGATGCATATGATAAAAGAAGAACATCAGCAAAAATGCACAATTTCCAACTGAAAAAGTGCACATTTACTATTAAATGTACACATATACTACCACACTACCTGGTTAGTGGTTGTAAATGTTCATATTTAACGAAAAATGTATACATTTATTTGATCATGTACATTTAATGTAACATACTTATTTATCGCAGGTAAAAGTTTTCATCATTTTAATTAAAAATGGTAAAAGAGGTGAAGTTTGACGTGTCTCCTCTAGTGCAGCCAATAATTGCTACAAGCGCATCAAGATGCGCTCTATAACTAGGACAAGAGACGTGTTAAGAGCAAGCAGATCATTATTTAAGCTATCGTAGAATGAATGACAAAAGAAAATAGGTCACACTAAGTACCAATTTTTAACGACTAAAGCACCAAAGTCATTATTATTTTAGATACTTTATTTATACATTTTCATTCAAATTCAGTGCAAAATAAACAAAATCACTTAATTGGTAAACTAATGCAATATTTCTTTTTTTTTACTTTACCTTCGGGCGAATAACTGTGATTCAGGATGCAAATAACGTGTATACTATATAGCCTTTGCACTTTTTCTATTTGTTACGGGCAATGAAAAATTTTAGTATAAATTATTTTGCTATTTAAAATTTAAACGCTATAAAAATAAGTTGAAATGAAATAATTTTAATTCAAGAATGTCATTTAAAAAATTGTGGACGCTATTATAATTAATCAATTTGCTATATGTGCAATGCTATGAAATTATAATTTTTGCAATAAAAAGAAAATATAATGAAATAAAAATAAATCATTCTGTCTAATTATTGCACTATAAAAATAAAGAAATTTTGCCAATTGTATTTAATATTTGTCATTTGGATGTAAGATTTGCTACTGAATTTTAATATTTACCAGTCGGATTTAATATATGGCTAATTGGAATTAATATTTGCTACTTGGAATTAATATTTGCCACTTGGATTTCATATTTGCCACTTGGATTTCATATTTGCTACTTAGATTTAATATTTGTCCATTTTGAATTAATTTCTAACCGCCACCGCCACCAAAAATTACTCAATTGTACAATTATCTTTCAGTTTTGCGAAAAAAAATATTTGGTCGTAGTAATATTTTTCTTGGAGAATTAGAAAAGATGTTGATTGAAAAATCTAATATACCTGATATTGAAAATAAAGCCTTTGTTGTAGCACGTGAAATTTCTTATAAAGAAGATAATTTCCATTTCCGGTTTTTTATATCTTCTAAAGCTCTTTTAAATAATGCAAAATACGTCAACCACATTCATGCTGACGCAACTTACAAGTTGATTTGGCAAGGATACCCCGTGCTAGTACCTACTAGGAACTACAGACAAAGATAGGCATTTTCACTGTTTTGGAATTTCTGTTTGTTCAGGAGAATCAGAGAAAGATTTTAGATTCACATTTCAAAGTCTTAAAAATTGCATTGAGCAGATATTTTCTTACAATTTCAATCCACATGTGCTGGTTGCAGATGCTGCACCAAGCATACGAAATGATTGCTTTCAAACATTCGATGAATTTAAAATTAATTCATTCTATAGCTATAACGTTACTTTCCCTAATGATGGCAACTTTTTGGCTGCACAGTGTGATTGTCCTGCTTATTTTAAAAAAATTATTTGCAAACATACTGTAGGAATAGCTGTTAGGCTGAAGAAAACTTTTCCACCTCCCGAAGCGAAAAATGTTGATATCGAGTCAAAACGAAAACGTGGAAGGCCTTCAAAAGCGAAAAAGGCATTGTTGATGCAATAATGAAGCAAATTTCGTATTATTCTTGCTCTTTTCATATTGTTTATTTTTGAAATAACATTTATTTAATGTATTGATCAGACTGAATAAATTTTAGGTTATATTTTCTTCATATCCATGTTTTATTATCCAATTATCATTTACCTCGTCCTTTACATTTTACTCGTCCGTATAATACAACGGACGTTCTCCAGAATTTTCGAAAATCAATTAAAAATACACGGAGCGCTCCTAAAATCGCGAAAAAATGCCGTAAAATCGTAGGAAGGATCGAATTTTCGTAACGAAATAGTACGAAGCCCCTCGGAAATCGTTTCAGATAGTTATTAAGGGAAACGTGCAAAAATGTCGATTTTCACGAAAAAACGACGAAAACGCTCAGACCTTCTCTAAATTGGCTTTCCGCCGGGCGCGTCGTACCGAATCGGATTCGTCTCGCTCTCCCCTAAAGATGCGTACCGAAAAACCCAAGTTTCGAGTCGAATTGGGGCCGTGGGATGTGAAAATACGATGACGCCTTCAAAAATTTGACATTTAGTTGTGTCAAAATGACACTACCGTCAGGCTGACAGCATAACCTAAAAATTGAATAATGTCATCACCGTCAAACTGACTGCATAACCTAGAAATCGAGAAATGATAGCCGGGCGGGTCCGACGTGCGCTCACGACGCAAGCGTCTGCGGTTCGAATCCGGGTGCGGGTGGAAATAATTTTCCGCGAAATTGTCCGTCCGACGGTACATGCGTGCGGCAACGGTCGTTGCGGTAGCGATTATAGCGAATTTGAAATAGGTTAGGGTGCGCATTGCGGCAGTGTAGTGAGATTATTCGAAAACAAAAAGCCCAAGCATGGTTGAATTTGGAAAAACATTAGGTAGTAAAACTCCAATAAAAATTAAAGGAAGCCGTATTTATTAGGTCTCAAATATGAATTTATAAAGTATAGTGGACTTGGTCAGTTGGGAACTTGAATAGAAATTTTAAAAATTGTGGTAACGAATGAGTTATTAAAATATTGCTTTTGGATGGGTGCTGTCGAGAGACATTTAGTACAACACAAGGTATACCGTTGGAATATTTTTCGAAACTTTTAATTACTAATGGTGTCTTTAACATTTTCAGAAAATACAGACCATAATAAACACTCGCAAATTAGTTAGGAGAAACCCTCGATTATTTTTAAATTAAAAATCACAACATGCTCCAACAATTCTTATGCAATAGATATGATTTACTGATTACCAGGTGTTAATGTGAATTAAAACATAAATACAATTTTCTATTGCACTTTTTTGAAACTAAATAGACAATTTATCACACCTCTAAACACATCATAATAATAACAATAAATACTAAACAATCGACTTTCACAAAATAAAATTTAAGTGCGAGATTACATGCGCTAAAATAGATAAAGAAATAATGGCACTTTGTCAGTTTTTAAAATGTTATTTAAAATTAAAACCATCAGACTTATAACAACCAAAAATTGTAAAATTGAATGAAATAAATAAAAATGAAGAATATAATAAATGTTAATGCATAAGGAAAAAATGTAGTCATAAGTAAAGTTAAATGCATCTCGCTCTCCCCTAAAGATACGTACCAAAAAAACCAAGTTTCGAGTCGAATTAAGACCGTGGGATGTGAAAATACGATGACGCCGTCAAAAATTTGACATTTAGTTGTGTCAAAATGACACTACCGTCAGGCTGACAGCATAACCTAAAAATTGAATAATGTCATCACTGTCAAACTGACTGCATAACCTAGAAATCGAGAAATGACTAAATGACAGCATAACCTATAAATTGACTTCTGTCACTGGCAAAATTTGACAACTTTGTATTATTATATATGAAATTTCGATATCCATGCAACGCGCCGTGATAGCCGGACGGGTCCGACGTGCGCTCACGACGCAAGCGTCTGCGGTTCGAATCCGGGTGCGGGTGGAAATAATTTTCCGCGAAATTGTCCGTCCGACGGTACATGCGTGCGGCAACGGTCGTTGCGGTAGCGATTATAGCGAATTTGAAATAGGTTAGGGTGCGCATTGCGGCAGTGTAGTGAGATTATTCGAAAACTAAAAGCCCAAGCATGGTTGAATTTGGAAAAACATTAGGTAGTAAAACTCCAATAAATATTAAAGGAAGAGCCGTATTTATTAGGTCTCAAATATGAATTTATAAAGTATAGTGGACTTGGTCAGTTGGGAACTTGAATAGAAATTTAAAAAATTGTGGAAACGAATGAGTTGTTAAAATATTGCTTTTGGATGGGTGCTGTCGAGAGACATTTAGTACAACACAAGGTATACCGTTGGAATATTTTTCAAAACTTTTAATTACTAATGGTGTCTTTAACATTTTCAGAAAATACAGACCATAATAAACACTCAGAAATTAGTTAGGAGAAACCCTCGATTATTTTTAAATTAAAAATCACAACATGCTCCAACAATTCTTATGCAATAGATATGATTTACTGATTACCAGGTGTTAATGTGAATTAAAACAAATACAATTTTCTATTGCACTTTTTTGAAACTAAATAGACAATTTATCACACCTCTAAACACATCATAATAATAACAATAAATACTAAACAATCGACTTTCACAAAATAAAATTTAAGTGCGAGATTACATGCGCTAAAATAGATAAAGAAATAATGGCATTTTGTCAGTTTTTAAAATGTTATTTAAAATTAAAACTATCAGACTTATAACAACCAAAAATTGTAAAATTGAATGAAATAAATAAAAGTGAAGAATATAATAAACGTTAACGCATAAGGAAAAAATGTAGTCATAAGTAAAGTTAAATGCATCATTTTAGGAATAAACATGCACTCAAGCATTTTTTTACTGATATTTCAATCGAAAACGCTCAGACCTTCTCCAAACTGGCTTTCCGCCGCGCGCGTCGTACCGAATCGGATTCGTCTCGCTCTCCTCTAAAGATACGTACAAAAAAAAACAAGTTTCGAGTCGAATTAAGACCGTGGGATGTGAAAATACGATGACGCCGTCAAAAATTTGACATTAAGTTGTGTCAAAATGACACTACCGTCAGGCTGACAGCATAACCTAAAAATTGAATGATGTCATCACTGTCAAATTGACTGTATAACCTAGAAATCGAGAAATGTCAAAATGACAGCATAACCTATAAATTGACTTCTGTCACTGTCAAAATTTGACAACTTTGTATTATTATATATGGAATTTCGATGTCCATGCAACGCGCCGTGATAGCCGGACGGGTCCGACGGGCGCTTACGACGAAAGCGTCTGCGGTTCGAATCCGGGTGCGGGTGGAAATAATTTTCCGCGAAATTGTCCGTCCGACGGTACATGCGTGCGGCAACGGTCGTTGCGGTAGCGATTATAGCGAATTTGAAATAGGTTAGGGTGCGCATTGCGGCAGTGTAGTGAGATTATTCGAAAAAAAAAGCCCAAGCATGGTTGAATTTGGAAAAACATTTAGCACTCGAGCATTTTTTTACTAAGATATTTCAATCGAACACGCTTAGACCTTCTCCAAATTGGCTTTCCGCCGCGCGCGTCGTACCGAATCGGATTCGTCTCGCTCTCCCCTAAAGATACGTACCAAAAAAACCAAGTTTCGAGTCGAATTAAGACCGTGGGATGTGAAAATACGATGACGCCGTCAAAAATTTGACATTTAGTTGTGTCAAAATGACACTACCGTCAGGCTGACAGCATAACCTAAAAATTGAATAATGTCATCACTGTCAAACTGACTGCATAACCTAGAAATCGAGAAATGACAAAATGACAGCATAACCTATAAATTGACTTCTGTCACTGGCAAAATTTAACAACTTTGTATTATTATATATGAAATTTCGATATCCATGCAACGCGCCGTGATAGCCGGACGGGTCCGACGTGCGCTCACGACGCAAGCGTCTGCGGTTCGAATCCGGGTGCGGGTGGAAATAATTTTCCGCGAAATTGTCCGTCTGACGGTACATGCGTGCGGCAACGGTCGTTGCGGTAGCGATTATAGCGAATTTGAAATAGGTTAGAGGGTGCGCATTGCGGCAGTGTAGTGAGATTATTTTAAAAAAAAGCCCAAGCATGGTTGAATTTGGAAAAACATTTAGGTTGTAAAAATCCAATAAAAATTAAAGGAAGCCGTATTTATTAGGTCTCAAATATGAATTTATAAAGTATAGTGGACTTGGTCAGTTGGGAACTTGAATAGAAATTTAAAAAATTGTGGTAACGAATGAGTTATTAAAATATTGCTTTGGGATGGGTGCTGTCGAGAGACATTTAGTACAACACAAGGTATACCGTTGGAATATTTTTCAAAACTTTTAATTACTAATGGTGTCTTTAACATTTTCAGAAAATACAGACCATAATAAACACTCAGAAATTAGTTAGGAGAAACCCTCGATTATTTTAAAATTAAAAATTATAACATTATCAGGTTATTAAAATACTTTTCTTCTTACATTAAATAAACTACATTAATAAGTTTATTAAAAACAATACTTTTTAGATTACAACCAGGAAATGAAGACTTTAACAAAGAATATCATCATACGCTCAGCATATTTTAAAATTTCAATAAGATTTATAATCTACAAATGAATCCGATACATTACCACTATAATGCTTTTATATTATAAATAAACCAAACTTTTACCTTGTGGATTTAAAAGCGATTATTTTACAAAATTACTTGTCAAACTTAAAAAGTTCGACTATAAATTAAAATTGAACCAAATTTCAGCAATGTGTTATAGCAGGTAATTATTAACAACTAAAATCGCGAAAAAATGCCGTAAAATCGTAGAAAGGATGAAATTTTCATAATAAAATAGCAAGAACCCCTCGAAAATCGTTTCAGATAGTTATTAAGGTAAACGTGCAAAAATGTCGGTTTTTCACGAAAAAACATCGAAAACCCTCAGACCTTCTCCAAATTGGCTTTCCGCCGCGCGCGTCGTATCGAATCGGATTCGTCTCGCTCTCCCCTAAAGATGCGTACAAAAAAAAAACAAGTTTCGAGTCGAATTAAGACCGTGGGATGTGAAAATACGATGATGCCGTAAAAAATTTGACATTTAGTTGTGTCAAAATGACACTACCGTCAGGCTGACAGCATAACCTAAAAATTGAATAATGTCATCACTGTCAAACTGACTGCATAACCTAGAAATCAAGAAATGACAAAATGACAGCATAACCTATAAATTGACTTCTGTCATTTCGATATCCATGCAACGCGCCGTGATAGCCGGGCGTTCCGACGTGCGCTCACGACGCAAGCGTCTACGGTTCGAATCCGGGTGCATGTGGAAATAATTTTCCGCGAAATTGTCCTTCCGACGGTAGATGCGTGCGGCAACGGTCGTTGCGGTAGCGATTATAGCGAATTTGAAATTAAAAAAAGTTATTCTTTGCGCAAGCGAAATTCTGCGCGAAAAAGAATTATACGTGCAGCAGAGATTTCTACTCGGAAAGAGAATTTTACGCGAAACAGAGAATTCTACGCGCAAGGCGGGTCTAGCGGACCCCGAAGGGTTCGCTAGTATCTATAAACGTGACAAATAATAAATCCAAGTCGCAAATATTAAATCAAAATGGAAAACTTTAAAACCTAGTGACAAGTTTTAAATCCAAGTAGAAAATATTAAACTCAAGTGGCAAATATTAAATACAAGTAGTAAATATTAAATCCAAGTAACAAATATTAAATCCGAGTAGCAAATATTAAATCAAGTAGGAAATATTAAATCCAAGTGACACACATTAAATTCATTTAGCAAATATTAATCTAAGTAGCAAATATTAAATGCTAGTGGCAAATATTAAATCCAAGTTGAATTTATATTATTTGTTATAGCGTGGTGCAAGTGACAAATAAAAAAAAATTATAGCAAATAATTTGTGCTCAAATTATTTAAGGGCCAATAATACTTAATGCCCATAAATAATGTGTATAAGAAGTTCGAAGCCATTTGCTTTGGTTTAAAAGAAAATCGAGTTTTTTGTCGAAAAAAGTGCAAAGATTATAAGCCTCTGCGCTATTCCCATTTATCACGGAAAAATACAAAATCGTAGTTTAAATTAGTTGAGACCGAATGGTCCTTTATTTGGCTAAAAATAACGTGTGAATGAAATTTTAAGTCGATTGCTTTAGTTTGAATTTTTTTGTATTGTCCACCTAAAATGTTGCCCTCCTTCAATTTTAATGTCTATTTTTTTAATCATAATTTGAAGAATCTCAAAGTTAATAACTATTATTTAGAAAGTAAATATCTGTCTATGAAGTTTGGTATGAAAATTATCTCGAAAAACGCAAAACATTTAAATAGTTGTAATATTCTATAATAATTTCTTAATATGATGTTATTCTTACAAAACAACTGATTACTTTATAATTTCATGTAACATTTTTGAGAAGAATATCATCTAGAAAAACATCTAAATTAGTTTTGGGACTTTTGTTTCTTCATCGATAGATTACTTAATTATTTTGGAGAAGTAATACTTACAAATCAGTGATTTTGTAACGTATACTAAATATATTTGTAACGATCATTTTACTTGTTCAAACGTTTATCATTTAGTTATTTTTTATATCATAATAATAGTATCAGGCAACCTTAAACCAAGTTTAAAAAGAGAATAATTTTATAAAAATTACGTTCATGGCAAAATAACACAATTCTTAAATTTATGAACAGATTATCCAGCTCAAATTTTTGAAATTTAACATAATACACTAAACAGCAACTGTGTCTATAATAAACTGTTTACGAACTTTTGAAATATAATAAGGCAATATCAATCATAACTGATTATTCCATTGCGTGCATTCTTTTTCCATTTGAAATATGCATAGCCTTTTAAATTGCCTGTTCACTAAATTTTACGTATATCAATTTCTGATTTCCAATTCTGTTTTTGTTTAGAATTTGTTAACACTAGGTTTGGTTTTTCAATCAATAAGTCAAATTGTTGTCCGTTTAATCTTAGTATAACCAATGCGATTTAAAATCAAAAGAAAAAATCTCCAATTATTGGATTAAAAATGCCCTAGTAATATGCCCTGCACGAGGTCAGCCGTTATTCTGAAGTATGGACTCGCTATGATTCATGGCACATTGCGACTTTATCGACGTAATCTAGTGCTTTATAGCTTAGTGCTGCTACAACGTATCGACTGATACTGTAATTGCGTCTTTTGAAGGGTTGCATTCATAGAAAATAAGTTTGATCGAAAACAAAGCTTTATTTCTTCAGATGACCTATTTGCCATAAATAACTGTACAAATTTTGTTTTTTAATTGTTCATTACGCCCCAAAATAGTTTCGAAAAAACACTCAGGTGATTGGAGATACAAAGAAAAAATGCAGTTAAATCAACGAATATTATGAACGCGATGAAGAAGAAGTGACTAAATTATTAACAAAAATTGAAATTATTTTAATCCACTAGTTTTCAAAGTGTACCAGACGTAGCCTCGGGGGTACGTGGGAGGTCTTCAGGAGGCAGTGCCGTAACAAGGGCGTGGCGAAAGAGACGCCCGCCACGGGCGCAACAAGATTTGGGGCGCAAAATATAAAAATGTAAAAAAAAATAAGTAAATAGATATAAAACTCCGCTATTGTATATTTTATTTTAAATTTCGACAATGCGCCTGTTTAAACATACTATAAATATCTAACACAGGCGGAATTTCGCTACATTTGGTAACACTGGTGAGTTCCAATTCGTTTCGAGTTAGATGGCAAAGACAAGTTACAGTAGACTCTGTAACAAATGCTCGAATGTTGCTAAAATTATTAACAAAATTTAAGTTTATTGCATTACTAATATTTTGGGATGCAGTATTAGGAAAGAAAAATAATGTAAATTTACTTTTACTCTTTTACAAAAAAACAACACTTTCAAAAATGCTGCGAAAATGATCAAAGCTCTAAAAAATGAAATTCAACAGTACCAAAATGATTTTTTTGATTTACTCACCATTCGGCGAAAAGTTTTGCCGAAATATAAATATTGAAACTTACATTACAGAAAAGAGACGGCGCAAAATAAAAAATATGCCTGGTGAGAAAGCTACTGATGATTCGTTTGCCATGAATGAAAGTGCATTACTAAAAAATTAATGTGTAAACTTTTAGATCTAATACTCATACAACTCATTGATAGTCTTACTGCTTTACAAGAGGTCGCAAATATTTTTTTAAACGGACAAGCTTTAAAAATTATGCTGGTATATGATCTCAAATGATGCGCAGCTGACCTGGCATTGAAATAAAATAGAACTTGTATGTGAAATCCGAGTTTCAAATATCAAGCCATGGTAGTTTTTGAAAATTTAGGCTTTTCAAATCTTGGCAAAAAAATTACGAACTCTCATTACAAAGATGTTTATAACAATGCCTGTAATAATAGCTTCCTGCGACCGTTCGTTTAGCAAATTGAAAATTGCAAAATCGTACCTTCGTTCTTCTATAGGACAAGAGCGATTAACAAACATAATATCAATTGAAAAAGATATTGCAAAAACATTAAATTATGACGATGAAATAAAAAAGCTAGAAAAATTGACTTATAAAGTATGCTGAACTTATTTATGATTTTATTATATCATTTTATAATATTATACATATACATTACATACCTATACCTGGTATTTCTTTAATTTATTTGTCATAGAATTTGAATACAAATTTATTTAATAGATTATTTATTTATACCAATGCATAATTGGTTTTACAGGTAACTCATTTTTATGGGGTTAAAACTATGTATTTAACATATTGCATTTAATAAAATTTAACTTGTGACATTTAAATTTTTCAAAATGTTGGTCATTTTTAGGTTGGGGGGGGTGCAAGTTAGCCACTTGCCACAGGCGCTTCATACCCTCGTTACGGCACTGTCAGGAGGTACTTGGTAATTTTCGGCAAACGCATGGAATCATTATTAGGGAAAAACATTAATTTAAACAATTATATTTTCAATAAATTATATATTTTAAAATCTACCTAAGACAAGTTATTAATGAATGGTAAAATTAAATCTATATTTTTAAAAGATCTCAAAAATTCCTAAGAAAACGACATTTTTTTTCAGTTGTTCCAAAATTACCACTGTCTACCTTCATAGCCTCCATGAAAATATAATAAATAACTAACAATAAAATCGGGATATCTCGGAAAACATTAATTTAAGGTATAAAACAGGCTCGATGTTTTGAAAGGACAACTACATTTTATATAGGAGTGTAAAAAAATTTAGGTTGTTGTATTTAAGAAAAACGAGTTGTAAATGTTTAAAGTCTTACAAGTTTGACTAAGCGTAAAAATACGCCCTGCATAATATTTTAAAAATGTAGCTAGTGCAAAGTGTTAATTTATTTATTGTCAATCTAAATATTAAACGAATTTCTACTGCCTTTTTTACAGTTTTTTAATGTTGAAAATTTCCTAAAGTGCTGTATCGCTCAAAATTTTAATAAAAATGTAAATTTCATGAACACGGTTGACTTTAGACACACATAACCTCTCACATTTTTTAAAGTACATTTAAGTAGGAATTCAAAAATATGAAAATACATAGGGTGACTTATCTAAAACTTCAAAGTTTCAGTCCGTTTCCGGTTGAACCGAAAGTCGTACTGCAGCCTCGATATTTTCATCGAATCCCAAAATACGATAAGGGTCAGATACTTATTTCATTGTAACATCTTAATTGGTGTTATAGATATTTGTCTGTTTCCATACTTTTGCGCAGCACTGTACATATACAGGGTGTTGCATGACGTAACGGCCAAACTTAAGGAGCATGTTCCTTGAGTCAATTTAAGCAAAAAATATTATATAAACCATAGTCCAAAACTCGATGGTTATCGAGTTATAGACCTTTAAAGTTTATAAAAAAAAAGTATTTTAACATAAAAAAGTATGAAATACCGCTTTTATCTTCTGAAATATTGATTTAACAACAATTCTTTTTTTATAACTGATGCATCGCTATATTTTTTGCGCATTATACTCGATTTTGTTTTATTTTTTTACGGTTTATTTACTATGGCAACCAAGCTAATTATTTTAAATAGAAGTCCTTGTATGTCATTACATTTTTGGATGCCTCTTTAAATGTACTTTATAAAATGTGAAAGGTCATATAGGCCTAAAATTAACCGTTTTCGAGTAATTAATTTTTTTCTGGAAAACTATGAGCAATGTAGCACTTTCAAAAATATCAAGTATTTAAGAATTCAACGAATTCGATCAAAAGTAACAAACGCCCTGTATTAAATTTCAAAATTTTAAATAATACAAATCGTGTACAAAGTTATAGAAAGCATAACTTCCAAACGAATTTTGGTTGTCACCACACATTTCTAAAATTTTGGAAAGTACTACATCGCTCAAAATTTTCGAAAACAAGTAAATACTCGAAAACGGTTAATTTTAAGTCTATATAACCTTGAAAATTTTATAAAGTACATTTAAAGAGGAATCCAAAAATGTAATAATATACAGGGTGTTTTATTTAAAATAAATCAGTTGGTTGCCATAGCAAATAAACCGTAAAAAACAAAACAAAATCGAGTACACCATAAGGCGCAGAAAACCTAACCTAACCATGCACCTTTTATTTTAAAAAAAAGTGTTAATCAATAAATATTTCAGAAGATAAAAGCGGTATTTCAAACTTTTTTATGTTAAACTTTACATTTTTCTATAAACTGTAAAGGTCTATAACTCGATAACCACCGAGTTTTGGACTATGGTTTATATAACATTTTTTGCTTAAATTGACTCATGCAACACCCTGTGTTAAACACATTAAACTTTTTGTTGTAATTAATGCAATCACCTTAAAGTTTCATAACATTTTTATTGCAATTCAAATAAAGTTCCCAAAAATGTAAATAATTTTTACTTCTAGATGATTCTCAATTCAAGCAAAAATGCGCAACTGTTTTCGATTCAAACAAATACAACATCCTTAGTAATATTGCTACGCTTTTATGTTGAAATTGTTTTTACCATTCTCCTTGTTAATCTTCTTCGTTATTCATTGCTTGTAATTAAACCTTTTATTCGCGTCATTTCACAACAAAAATATTTTTTTGCATCATTTTGCCTCGAAATTTAACCAAATATGTCAAATAAACTCCATTATAACGCATTATAACCAGATAGGCCACAATTTTAGCGGAGATGTTTTTATAGCCGTTAGAATTGCCTCGATGAGTTTTAAGACCCTTTCATTTCCTCTTTAGAGCAGATATTTGATGATAAAGCTTGTTCTGTAACACTTAAAGTGTGAATAACTGTCATTCAGCTTATTCTTGATAAAAATTGCAATACAGCGGGGAATTTAAAGCTTTTTTAAGGTCAATGCAATAATATTAAATGTAGCTTCCTTAATAATTAAAACAAAAAATTTAAAAAAAAAATGGAATTATAATAACTTTTAGAAACTTATGTGGAGATGCTAAATAAACCAACTGTTTGTAGGTACAAATACCACAACGTATTTTTCGTTGGCCACCATATTTTACAACTGAAAAACAAACATTAAGACAAAGATAAGAAATGAGAAAGGCGACTATTGTGGCGCGATTGCTGTAAAAAAAAAGCCTCGTTACAGAGATAATGTAGACAGCATAACTTAAAAAATATATATATCTTTACGGAAATAGCATCAACGTTTCCATTGTTGGAATCCCGAATGCACGCCTGGGAAAAGCATTAATGCAACGGTTCTCAAACTTACTATGTTGTGGAACCAGTGGCGGTTTATGATTTTGTCGCTTGAAGGCTAAGAGCTTTTGCCGCCCTATAATTTTTTATATACAGCGTAATTTAAAAAGTCTGCGGCAAATGAAAAAATGTTTATATCAATTTCTCACGTAATTCATTATATGTGGCAGTCAATAAACTGCCAATTAATCGCTACCGGTAACGTAAATTACTCAACTAAAAAGTAACTAATTTTTAAGGCAATTGCTTTTGTCTTATACTGCAGGATGTACGAATAACATGGGAATTTCAAATACCGAAATATTAAAGATGGGTTGAATTAGCAAAGTGTGTTTATACTGCAAAGAAACTTTTCGTGACAACGAAATATTAACCTTTTACGGTCTATTTATCCTCGAAGCCATCATGTTCGTAAAAAATAATGTAGATCTGTTCGAAGAGAATATAAGAAATCATGCAGCCAATACGCGACATAAAAAAAAACCTAAAACCCGATTGTTTCAAATATACCTATCTTCAAAAAAATGTAGCCTCCACAATTATTGCTATATATAATAAATTTAACAAATCACCTGAGAGTATAATAAATCTTCCCACCCGCGAATTGAAGAAGAAATTAAGAAAAGTTCTGATTTCTAAAGCTTACTATGGAGTAAGCGAATATTTAAATGATGCTGACTTTGTAAAATGTTATATTTAAATATCATTTTTCTGTGTTTTTTCTTTTTTATTAACTATGTATATTATTTGTAATGTACGTAAATTATTATTGTGACAAGTTCTACACCTTTTTTGGGATATTCAGAACAAATAAAGATTATTATTATTATTATTATTATTATTATACGTGCTTGGTAAGAATTTAAACTGTAAATGTGCATGTTGAGGCTAATCTCTAAAACAATGGTTCTTGACCTTTCAGTAGTCGCGGCCCTCTACAAATTTACAGGAACATTTTTTACTTGAAAAAAATAATGGATAATAATAATAATAATAATAATAATAATAATAATAATAATAATAGGCTTTATTTAGTTATAAAAGAAACTATTTATACATCAATCTTTACAACTAGTACTTCAAATTAAAATTGCAGTTTTACATGGGTCTTACAACCTTCTTTAAACGCATGCAGATTAACAGAATATTTTAATTCGTTTGGTAATTGATTAAATAATTTTAGCCCTTTGTAATAGAGCGAGTTCTGTGTACTACTTTTTTTACATTTAGGCAGTCTAAAATGTTCTCTTTGTCTTGTTTCATAATCATGCTGTTCTTTGTTGTATACCAGATATTTACTCATATATCCTGGCATCATATTGTTTATACATTTATATATCAGAACCAAAACGTTATACACTGTATTTTGCCATATATTAAGGAACCCCAACTTATTATGCATATATTCAATTTTAGTTAATTTAGAACACTGTAATATGATACGCAAAGCTCTGTTTTGCTGCTTTTGTAATTTTTTCAGATCCCCCTCATTACTTAGAAATATTATGCTACTACAATAATTAAAGTATGGTTCTATTATTGTATGATAGACCAATATCCTAGCTTCAAAGTTTATTCGATATTCTCCCAAAATAACTAATTTTTGCACCAACTTTTTTTACAATATAATCTATGTTCTTTTTAAATTTTAAATGATTATCTATAATTACCCCTAGGTATTTAAACTCTTCAACTATCTCTACCTTATTATTATCTATAAATACGTTAACATTTGACATATTGCTGAATTGTGTACTACCTATTACCATGCATTTTGTTTTAGATACATTCAACTCCAGTTTATTAGCTTTAAACCAATCTGTTACTTCAATTAAATCTTCGTTTATGACATTAACTGTTGTTTGTAAATCTTTACCTGATACCGAAATTAACGTATCATCTGCAAATAAACGCATGTCACACGATTTAACTGTCTGCGTAATGTCATTTATGTAAATATTGAATAAAACTGGACCTAAAACTGATCCTTGTGGTACACCTAACTCGTTAATAATTGCCTTTGATTCTACTTTACCTATATTATTATTATTTATTATTATACCTATATTTGGTTTTATTATATCAACAAAAAAACTATCATTACTAACGTTAAAGCCGCTTACGCTGGTAACGAAGTCGTTACAAAAATCATCCAACAATTTATTTTGGTTTGCTTATGAAATAATAGATGTGCAGAATTAGAATAGTACTTGAAAACAAATGGAAAAAAATATAAACAAATTTTCTTGGAGAAAACAAAAACAAACAAAAAATACAGTCTAAAACATAGCAACATAACGAAGATGTGGAACGAACTAGATAAACGAATAATATTCTTTTAAGCTTTTTACAAATCTCCTTTTTTAATCTGTATCTTTTAAATACTCGGGTAAACTAATGTTCAAAGTTATTTAACTTAAAGTAATAGGGTTATTTAGGCCAATGTTAGAAAAAAACAGGGTGCAAATAAAAACACTGAGCACCTCTTTGTTTGATATTCATGCAAAGAACAGTTTTTTTGTGATAACATTCGATTTTTTTGTATTTTATATTATTTTGTAAATAAGTTGAGCTTGTTCGACTTTTACTAAACTTTTTAAACTATAAACTTTTAATATAAATTATACACGTCTATGGTAGGTTTTAAATAATTTATATTAAATAGTATCTTGACAAATTTTATTTTCTACTATTTGGAATTTTCTAAACAGAGAATTAGTACAAGACGTCTAAGCAATAATTAAAAAATGCGCTATAGATTTAATGTTTGAGTTATTTTGTAAATATAATAGTTAGTTGCTAGTTGAATCCTCTATATCGGATAGCAGTCGCTTAATTTGATTTTTTTTGCAAGTCAGTTGTATTTGCCCTCATTTATTTTAGTACGTGGTGCGTCTCCACAATCTGCACTGTATTGCACTGTAGATCTCAGATTACTAGGTAATACCAAACGATGCCAGTTTGAAACGAAGTAAAATAGGGAGCAAAAAATATGTTTTTTGAGATTCCAATATTTTAGAAAGTAAAAACGTATTATAAATTTTTCGCCGCCCCCCTTAAAACCTTTACCGCTCCCCACAGGGCCGCGGCCCCCCAGTTAAGAATCGCTGCTCTAAAATACATATAATGAAAAATGTAGAAAACTTCAATGTCTAATGTTGTTTATAACATTTTTATTCTTAAAATTTGATATCATAGTTTGGACCAGTTACCTAAATTTTGCCCTAAAATTATTTTCAGCTATACTGAGTGTTTTGTTTCCGCACATCGATATGTAACTTTTTTACTTTAAATACAGCATACTGCATATTTTTCACTTTTTAGATTTTAATGAAATTGCCTTCCAAAAATGTATAAGGATTTTTGTACCAAAAATTAATCCTTTGTGAATTATTACGTGTTTTTTTATTATTGTCTGATATATATCTTTAACAAAATATCCGTATTTAGCGATTTAAAAACGCCTGTGTTAAATATTTAGAAAGTTTTGTTAACAATACTCCTATAGTGTCTACTGAATAATTCATTCGCCTTTTCTCATTCTTCATATATTATAAATGCACGGTCCCTGTATAAATTTTCACTTTACATGCTTAAGTACAGACAAAACTCTTCTTAGCTAATTAAACCATCCTTTTTTATCTCTTTATGTTGAATCATGTACCCTGACTTATTTATTTTTTAATACACATACTCTACCATAACACAGATACAGTCAAAATAACTTAAGGCGAAAAATCTTATTTGACTCATATTTGAAACTATCTGACATCGATGCGGATAAAAAAAGCAAGATTTGCACTGGCGGAAATAAGGTTTTTTTATTATTTAAATCGTGAATGTGGCCCAAACTTGCAATATTTTGAAATATGGTCGATTTTATAGTGTAATAAACTTGTTTTCATCGAAATTTTATCAGAAATTCCAATCTAAAGTTCGCATACGTATAAGTGAGCGTGTATAAGTACTATAATAATAATCGTGGAGATATTTTATGCTAAATAATTTGTAGTTATCACCAAAAGTAACGTCAACAAAATTTTCAATATAACAAATTTAGTAAACAGTTGACAAGACAGAAAACACTTTTTAATTTGCGAAAAGTTTTTAAACTAAACAAATTTTAAAAATAACATTCATCGATATAGCATGCACGGAACTTCTGTGAAATAAAAAACACACATAAAATGTATCGCTGTGAATTTGCAACGATTGTTTTTAAAGATTCTCTTCAAACGAATGCTTGAATGAATGCTCCGCTGTAACGTCGTCGATAACATGAAAATCGCTTCGATTATAGCTTTCAATTCCTCAACTGAATGAGGATTATTTTGCAGTCAAGATCCCCAACGCAACTCCCCAATAAGCACAGGAATTAAACTCCTGTAAATAAGGGTGTCATGAACAACTGTAATTACACCTTTCTGGAAAGCGGTTTTGCAGCACGCGTTCACCAACCGTTTCATTATTATATACGTTGTGCGTTCTGAAAGTTTCCTAAATTTTACAACAAAAATTTATTGATCGGACCGTCGGGCTTACTATCCGTAGCAATTTCAAAATACCTCCCTGCCGCATACACTTTAGCTTTTTAGAGCTCCCCAAGCAGTATTGCAAGTAAATCGTGGTCGTTTTGTCTTTAATTATTATCAACGTTCCATTTTTCGTTTAGGAAACAGCTAAACAGTACAATGTGCAAGATCAAGGAAGTACAGGGTGGGCAAATTTCGAGGTTTTCATAGGAAATCTGGGTAACTATAAGAGGTATCGAAAAACTGACCTCGCTTCCTCGATCTCCTATTTCGACAAAAGTTAAATGGTTAAAACTAAAATTGGTTATCGTCTTTTGTTTTCGAGTTATCGCCGATAACTCGATTTTTCGACTGTTCGTTTTATGACCATATCTCGCTTGTTTATGAAAATAAAGAAAAATAATTCTGACGTTGTCCAGGCCCTTTTCTGATAAGAATGCAGTGGCGCAGACAATTTTTCAAAAAAAAATCGAAATTCGGGTTGTGACCTAAAGTTCTAAAAATAGATTTATTAGGTTGCCTTAAAACAAAATCTCATTAATTGTGGGACATTTCTTCTTAATTATGAGTACCTAACGACTAAAATATGTTTCACTTGCAGCTTCAGAATTATTATTACTTTGAATAAAACATTCTAACATATCATACTTTTCGTAATATTCGTAAGCCATTTCGTGTTTTTTAGGTACAAAAATACAAACAATCAACAATTAAACATGATTATTTCGGTCAAACTATCATTAAAACAACAGAATGACAGTTTGTTTAACCAGTTTTAATCTTAATGACATAAGCCTACTACTACAAACATAATGAAATATGAAAAATTACCTAATTTTTGCTATAATGTAACGAAAATTAATAAATCGACCCCACATGATATACAGGGTGATTAATTAGTGCGTCGGGCTTTCATAGCGCCCCGCCCGTAGGAGATTAAAAAAAAACTTTAATACATAAAATTATTGGTTTGAAAAGATCTGCGTAGTAAAATTATTTTCAGCTATACAGAATGTCCCATTTTTGCGCTATAACAAAAACATGGATTTTTTAAATGGAACACCCTGTATATTTTTAAGTGTTCGGATGTCATTTTTTAACCTCTACATAAATTTGTTTATTTTTTGATTTAGTGCCAGCGTTGCCAACTTATTAATTTTTTTCCGAAAAATCTTACATAAGCAGGCTTAAGAAATAAGTTCAACAATAATGTTAGTCCAATTGGGGACCAACATTTTAATAATAAAAAAATTAAATTTATTGACACAGGGTGTTAAAAAAAAAATGCCAAACTTTCCAAACTTCAAAGTGACATAACTCATTAATATTTTTCAAATATATACACCCTTATTTTATTTTACTATTCTATCCCGTAGTTGTTGGGATATTCAATACTTTTCAAAAAAGTAGCCATTTAATTACATTTGTATGCACCGAAGTAGGCCGCGCTGATACAAAACAAGTGCCAAAATGTAAGCAAGTGTCAGCTTGACATTTAAATACATTTTCTTATGTCGAAACGTAAAACGGTTTTTATTCCGGTTAAAAAACTGACGCCGTACGCCCAAAAAAACTCGACTTTTAGAACTATGGTAAAATATCACTGATAACAGCAGAAAAACACAAATCACCTTCGAAGCCTTTCAGGTTTTTAGACTTCCATCGGCATGTTAATTAACGCATTTGGGAGACATGTCTTCGCCTCTCATCCTTATGCAACCGTGCTGAATCAAGATTATAATTCCGCCAAAATTTTAGCTTTTCTCCCTCCCATATTCTTGCTTACAGCGCGGTTAAGCTCTTATGATTCCATTTTTGTAGTTCTGCCTCTCCTTTCGTCAAAATTCCTGCTTTCCCAAATCTTCTAGTACCTAGTCACATTCTTGTGGGTCCCACTTTGAACCAAAATTTTAATTGTCTTTACAACATTATCCATAAAAGCCGGCATACCCAAACCGTATAAAACAATATGAATTAGATTTAAAACCAAACTGCTCAACCCGAACCTAACCTTTTTTTTTTTGGATTGGTGTAAATTTTGTTAACGTATTATACTACAATTTCTCTCTATCCTGTAGCTCCCAAGTGGAGCAAAGGACACCGTTTTAGGAGCTTTCGTAGTAGCGACAGGTCAGCTACTGTGCACCGTCTTGTTTTCCAATTCTCTTCATCAGTTCTCTCCATCCCTTTGTATTTTTGGCAGTCGTCTTTGCGTCGTTTCATGATATATCAAATCCCCTTTTACTATCCGTTTTTATGTGTTTCTTAGTCTTCCCAATTTTCTGTAACAATATGGTAGTTGAGCGCCTGTTGAACTTTACACTTGTTTGGTATTCTAAGTGTACGTCCAATTCATCTCCATTTGCGTTTATTCGTTGTCCTACCCTTTTGGCAGCGCTAGTTAGTTTTGTGGTTTTCTACTACATCTGTTTCCTGTTGGATGTCATTAGGCATACATCGTCTACGAATATACTTGTACTGAAATTAAAATTTACTAGGATTTATTGGCATACTATAAATACCTTCGTTTCTTAAATGCAGTATTGTAATCTCTGACTTTTTGATCAATTTAATTAGCCATAAAGTTTGCTTTATTATTGAAAAGCAATTTGATTTTTGCTGGTGTGTGCAAAAATTATTGAATTCTTTGCTATTATTTGTTTATAAGTGTTAAGGACGAAAATAATATAGCGTGTTAAACTCTCATTCGTTTTTGATCTCATAAAATTCTTCTGAAATATCGAATAATCGCACAGCGCAATTGAATTTCTTCTTTTATTAGGTATTTTTGCAATTTCAGTTTAATCCAGATATTTTCAGTCTATTTAATTTGTTTTTTCCCGACGATGGCCGTGACTCTGCTTTATTCTTTAAAATTGAAGAATCCTTATAAACTTCTTATTCCGAGTAACTTGACTGCCATCTTCATCGTTGTTTTTTACCAAGGATAATAATCTTATGATAAGACGTAATCAGCAATAAGTATGATTGAAATTGTGAATTAACCTCGACATAAAAATTGAACTCCGTTCAGTATGATAGGGTACAGAGCCGTAGCAATGTTTTTGGCGCCCTTGGCAAATACTTAAAATGGCGCCCTTTTTTTAACGTAGGTATCTTATTTTAAGAAATATTGTTATAAGATTTATAAGTAACAATTTATCATAAAGAATTAAAACATAACTTCAAAATTAAATATTTAATATGTACAGGATGGGCCTGAATTATGTACCTACATTGCCGTAGTTCGAATATAGATGGAGCCACAATTTTTTAAGTAAATATTCATAAGAATGCTGACTATTGCCCATAGGCGCATAACCTATGTTATGAATGTACATGTAACATACGTAACTGATTGATCTATAAATGCTCTGCTCATCTGCTGCCAAATTTCATGAGAATATTGACTATAAACGGAAAAACGGGGATTTTCAGTGTCAGCTCTTGAATTCATCAATCAAGTTAACGCGCAGGGTCATTTTTACTATTGGTTTAAAAGCAGGGCAAGAAACCGACAAAAAAACGGTTATTTTTTGTCCGTAAAAGTGAATTTAACCGAAACCGTTATTTTTAATGGCAACTTTTAAATAAAATAATTAAAACCCGGTTTTTTTAACATCTTTCATCAATAAAAATTACTTTAAAAAATACAAAATCTGTATTAAATGCGATTAGTTTACCAGAAGTCATTACTGAACGCTTGTTTGAAAATATATTATAAAATTATAAATAGATAATTCTTTTCATACTTTGCATTTCCAATCTAAATTATGCTAAAAACCGGTTTTTTACCCGTTTTTTTTTGGAAAAATACGGTTTTTTGACCGGTCTTTAAACCGGTTTATAACCAAAAACCGTTATAAAAACAAAGTTCTCGATTTCGGTTAACCATTAACCAATTTTTTTTTCGGTTTCGAGCCCTGTTTAAAAGTGGAATCACCGTGCACTGACGCGAAATCACAGATACATATTGGGGCGGCAAGATTTTTAGAAAAGGGCGCTTGATGTTTTTGTTTTTAAAGCCAGGGTGCAAAAATGTTTGCGCTTGGCGCCCCTCGCGCCTCGCGCCCTTGGCACTTGCCCCGTTGCCAATGCATTGCTACGGTGCTGATAGGGTATGAAAAAAACGTGCTGTTTATATACATATATTCAACAACAGAAAGATATTACTTATGTGCAATATTGAATCGATGCTTATGTAATAAAGTTGAAAAAGATTAATTTTGTTGTTTTGGATGAATATTTATACTGCAACGAGTATCTGCATTCAAGTTTCATCAATCACGTCTCTATGGAGCAGAAAAGCTTGAATATTATACACGTTTCTTACATTATATATTACCTACTAGATAAGTTATTAATTGCTTTAACTTTATGTTCCAGGAGGTGTCTAGATAGGAGTAGAAAAGATGATTGATCCATCTTCATCTGAAGAAGACAGCGAAGAGGACCACGCCCCCTCACATGCAGGGCCCCATCATAGTATACATCCTCATCATGGACCCCACCACCAAGTTAAAAAGGTAATCAAATTCATATTGTTCCATACTTAATCTTAATTAAAAAAGCTTTTATAAATCTACATGACGATTTAATTGTGTCTCAGTGCATTAGATATCATAACTCTTCAAATTATTAGTACCAAAATGTTCGTTAAATGGGAAAATTATACACTTTTAAGAGCTTGTTAAAACAGTTTTTTATTTTATTTTATGTGGCTTGTTGGATTTTCAAGTCAAAAACTAAACTAAGTTGTTTTCTTAAAGATATTATTATTTGCACAAATGGTGTGTACAAAATATAGAGTAAAATTAAATGATTTTAAAGTCACTGTTTAAAGCGTTTTCTTCAAAACGGAATTTACGGCCAAAATTTTCATAAGTAAAATAAGAAATTCTTGTCACAAAGATTAATCAAAGCAGACATTTTTTTACAATTCAACAAGGAATTTAAATACACAAAAATATATACAGGGTGCCCATTTTTCTAACCTGTTGTATGGGTAACTCCGTTAATATTAGAGATACAGAAACGTTTAAATTAGCAAATTTGTGCAGAATTTAAAGGGAAATCTGATGCCATTTTCAAATTTGACCTACGTCATCAACTTTTTGAAATATTTTTAAAAAACTGAAAAAGGTCGATTTTTTCAAACTTGAATAATTCCGTAACCATATGTTAGAACCAAAATAAAAATTGACTTTTATAGATATTTTTACGTAGATTTTAAATATGTTAACGAAATTTTCATAGCACTCTCGATTTCCGAGATAGCACAAACTTGCATTTTTTTAAATGGAAGTCATAGTTGGCTGTGGTCTTATTAAAAAGGTTATTTTTTTCTCGTTTCAATGATATAAGGTTTGTTATGCTTTACTCTTGTAGTTTTTCTTTAAATAAGCAAAAATCATTTTACATGTTCACAGCCTACTAATAGATGGGAGTTATCCCGTGTTGATGTTTTTTTTTCGATGACATTTAAGAGTTGTCTCTTGTTGTTAGTGTAGCAGTTATTAGCCAGTTACAAATTTTAAAAACAAAACCTCATAGTTTGTCAATACTTTTTTGTTATACTATGTCTCTCTCTGTTGATCAAAATTTTTGTTTATTATAAATTTCAAAAACAATGCTTTTTAATGAAGAAATATTATCAGGCTTTTTGGTATACCCGTATTTTTTTAAATTGGTTTCTAATAACGAAAATAATTTCTTTCTTGGTTGGCTCTTTTCCATAAATCTTTGCAAATACATTTCACTTGAATTTCTACTATTTCTATTACAAGCGTAGTAATAGAAAAGCATGTGGTTTTTTTCTTCATTAGAACACATTGATTTTGAAATTTACAATAAACTCAATCAAATATTTTGACCAACACGAGAGATTTATTTATTTATACGTAAAACAAACAATAAATTATATTTGACAAACTCTGAGGTTTTGTTTTTAAAATTTGTAACTGGCTAATAACTGCTACACTAACAATAAGAGACAACTCTTAAATGTCACATCGAAAAAAAAAGAACATCAACACGGGATAACTCCCATCTATTAGTAGGCTGTGAACATGTGAAGTGAGTTTTGCTTATTTAAAGAAAAACTACAAGAGTAAAGCATAACAAACCTTATATCATTGAAACGAGAAAAAAATAACCTTTTTAATAAGACCACAGCCAACTATGACTTCCATTTAAAAAAATGCAAGTTTTTGCTATAACTCGGAAATCGAGAGTGCTATGAAAATTTCGTTAACATATTTAAAATCTACGTAAAAATATCTATAACAGTCAATTTTTATTTTTGTTCTAACTTATATGGTTACGGAATTATTCAAGTTTGAAAAAATCGACCTTTTTCAGTTTTTTCTAAATATTTTAAAAAGTTGATGACGTAGGTCAAATTTGAAAATGGCATCAGATTTCCTTTTAAATTCTGCACAAATTTGCTAATTAAAACGTGTCTGTATCTTTAATATTAACGGAGTTACCCATACAACAGGTTAGAAAAATGGGCACCCTGTATAGGGTTCAATTTACCATTTAAAAGTTGAGATCCGCTTTACCAAAAGTAAAATTTTACGCGCAAAATGTGCAAAAACTGTCCATTTATGACTCGCACAAATTATTTCCTGTTCTGATTCTTAACCTATTTAATTTTTATAAAGTAACATTTTAGTTTTTATAAAATAAAAAGAAAACTTAGTAATATACTAAAACGATAAGCTACATTCTAATCGTAAAACAGATAATATAGCTAAAAAGGTTTCTTTAAAAAAATGGTTTCCTCCGTAGATTAAGTTGTAAACTTCCAATTCTTACAAAATTCTAATATACAAAAGTATTATGGCAACCCATTTCTGGCGAATAACTTCAAAAACTGCAAAATGGGGCTATGAGCCCATGAGATTTATTGTACACTATTCCAAGTACAACATAATTACTGTAATGCTAGATACTTTACAGTGGCGTAGTATCAAACAACGGATAGTTTTAAATACGATTATTCTCATTTTCAAAATTATAAATAACCTGCTTTTAAGTTATTTTGTTAAAATATACAGGGTGTTTCAGACCACCCGTACCAGCACTTTTATTCGAAAATGCGACGTCAGACAAATTCGGAAGTAACTTTGAAAACTTAAATAGAACCATCCGGTTTTTGTTGCATAATTAGAAAGATATTTAATAAAAAAACATTTTTACTTGAAAAATTTTTTGATTATCTATAGTTTGTATTCCATTGGACCTAAATCATAACAACATTTAAAACCCTATTCACATGTAACTGAGTTCTGGACACCCCCGTTTTTTCTTTAGTTTTGTATTAATTAACAAACGTATGGTCATTTCTGGCGAAACCGAAATTGAAACAATAGTGTACATATGTTTAAATATTCGGGTTTTTTACACATATCATATGTCTAAAATTTCATTTAATTAAATACTAAAACAAAAGAAAAAAAGGAAGTGTCCAGAACTCAGTTACATGCGAATAGGGTTTTAAATGTTGTTATGATTTAGGTCCAATGGAATACAAACTATACAGGGTGTCCCAGATTACATTTCCAGCATGGGGATCTCGCTTATTATAAGAGATACAGGTTTGTTTAAATTAGATGAATTATTCCTTGGTATGAGAGCAGCCACAATCAATTTGTAAAAGTACAAAATTCCTCGTGCTTCAGATGTTATAGCAAAAAATATGAAAATGTCAAATATCTTTTTTCTCTCATAACTTTTTTGTCTTAATCATTAGAACCATTTTATTTGTACTTTCTTGAGGCACTTTTTAATGGAGAATGTAATTGTTATTTTAGATTATTTTTAACACCTACCATTTTCGAGATATTACCCCTAACTTCATTTTTTCTTATGGGCCGCAAAGTTGGCTATGGAATAGTTGAATGTGCTTTTTTTCCTCTTTAAAATGAGATATTACTTGCTACGTTTATTTTTATAAATAAGTCACAAAATCAAAAAAAATCGTATTTTACCTATCACTTATCAAGCTATCTATAAAAACAAAAATCAACTAATTAAGTGTCAAATGACAGTTACCATTTGTCTGCAGTATCATTTATTAGAACTTTATAGTATTGTTGAGTAATTCGATAGTCTTTGTAGCAAATTTGTTATCATATAATTATGGGCACATTTACAACTAATTAAAAATTTTATATGTTGAAATGCCACATTATTTACAATAGCAACTGTGTAAAATAAATAATTCTAATTAATTATTGATTTGTTTTGGATTTTTGGTTGGTTTGTCGAAAAAAACATGTACCTACTTTTAAACTTATTTCCAAATTTTTGTAATTGCGCATCCTTCGTTGCCTTTTCTCGGGATTTAGCTCTAATTATATTAGCTCAGCTTCTACACAGTTTTTATGGCAAAGAATGTAGCATCTCAACATGTCAAATTAATCGCTATTTTTAAATGTTGCCATCATTATAACAATTACTACAAAGACTATCGAATTACACAAAAATAATGTGAAATTCTAATAAATGATAGTGCAGACAAACGGTAACTGTCATTTGACATTTAATTAGTTGTTTTTTGTTTTTATTTTCATAGATAACTTGATAAGTGTTGGGTAAAATATGATTTTTCTTGATTTTGTGACTTATTTATAAAAATAAATGTAGCAAGTAATATCTCATTTTAAAGAGGGAAAAAAAAACACATTCAACTATTCCATAGCCAACTTCGCGGCCCATAAGAAAAAATGAAGTTAGGGGTAATATCTCGAAAATGGTAGGTGTTAAAAATAATCTAAAATAACAGTTACATTCTCCATTAAAAAGTGTATCAAGAAAGTACAAATAAAATTGTTCTAATGATTAAGACAAAAACGTTATGAGAGAAAAAAGAATTTTGACATTTTCATATTTTTTGCTATAACATCTGAAGCACGAGGAATTTTGTACATTTAAAAATTAATTGTTGCTCCTCTCATACCAAGGAATAATTCATCTAATTTAAACAAACCTGTATCTCTTATAATAAGCGAGATCCCCATGCTGGAAATGTAATCTGGGACACCCTGTATAGATATCAAAAAAATTCAAGTAAAAAGTGTTTTTTTATTAAATATCTTTCTAATTATGCAACAAAAACCGGATGGTTCTATTTAAGTTTTTAAAGTTACTTCCGGATTTGGTCACTTCCGGTTTAATCACAAAAACCGCTATAACGTCAATTAATTTTACATATGCACTTAGGTGATAAAAAAAATCCCCGTCTTTGTCAGACGTCGCATTTTCGAATAAAAGTGCTGGTACGGGTGGTCTGAAACACCCTGTATAACCCAAAATTCTGAGATTCCCAATTATCCAACGAAAAACTGTAAACTGATTTTAAATTGCCATTTAGGAAACGAAATTACACTTAAAATTCTGTTTTATAAGGGATTTAAAAGTTGTTAACGATCTATCTAACGAGGTTAAAAATTAAACTAATTTTGTAAGGTTCAGAAATAAGCTGAATAGTTTTAGGAAGGAAAAGCTTGTAAAAATAATTAGTCGAACGCTAAATAAATATCATTGTTTATTAACAACATATAATTGTCGTTGCAAAGGGAAAATTTTACGGTTCATAACCTGTATTGGTTTTTCAATAGCTATTAATTTATTGCAACCGGCCACCAAACATTTTCCGATAAACCACTAAAGTTTTCAACTACACCCACTCGATTCAATTGAATTTTATGTGTACACTCAAAAATAACTTCGAACTGATTTCAACAAACTTAGTTTTGTAAGCTTAATTATTTACTGATAAAAAACACAAGGCTAAAATCAACTATACTCAACGACAAATTTTTCGCGACTTAAAAATAGCTTTTTGACTAACATAATAAATAAATTGTTCGCTATAAAAATAGAAAAAAAATCCTAAATGGGCTATTTGTTCTAACTTTGAAAGACTAAAATGAAGTATTTCGAACAAGCCGATCAATATTCAGCTTATTAAACAAATCTGGTTAAAAAACATTAGTAGCAGAAGTCATTTTTTAAAGCACGAAATCTAAATTAATAATTTAGGACTGTTTATCTGGTACAATACGGTTCTATATTCATAACTTTCAGTTATGCTTGATTGTCTAATAAAAGCACCTGCAGTATTTATATATACAGAGTGGAAACAAAATCAGGATCATCCCCCTTTGTTTTCTTCAGTTTTTAATTTAAACCAAAAAAAAAATGCTCGACATCTAATATGTGCATAAAACCCGATTATCTTTTACATTATTTTCGGTTTCGCCGAAAATGGCCGTCACTTTATTATTTCAAGTAAATTTTCCCATTTTAAAAAGAGGATGCAAATTTAAATACAAGTACATTGTTTTGACAAAAAAAAAATAAACCTTAAACAAATTTTTAGACCAAAATTAATTTGTATATTATTAATAGTATTTATGTAGCGTTAGGCTAATTATTTTACAACCAGATTACGTACACATACTAATAAATAACATTTATCATTTTTTTCTATAAAATTACTGTCTAAGCCCAACAAAATATACTTTTTGTTGGATGTCTCGGATAGTAACTGACAAAATAACTCCAGGTGGTATGTTTTTATTCATTTAGATAAGTTATCAATTTATTACTTTATATACAGTGTGTCCAAAAGTAATGGAATATGCTATATATCTCAGTAAATATCTACTTTAGGGCAAAATGTTTTGAATAAAAGTTGTTTGGTACCTATTTTTTTACCATAATACAATATTTAAATATTTTTTTTCCATTAACAAAAGCGCAATGAAAAACAATTGATTTTTTTTTAATTGGCAAGGTACCCCTATATTATACTCATTTGATAGATAATTTTTTTCTCTTTTCAATAATGGGGTCACCTTAAAAATTCAGTTCATGCCGAGACCGGAGAATATCGAAAATTTAAAAGATCGTATTACAGAAACTACACCTGAAATGGTTGGGAATGTTATAAACGGGTTTAAAAACCGAGTTTATCATTGCCAAGCTGTAAATGGTTCACAGTTTTAACACTTATTGTAGATTTCGTCAAAAAAATTTAGTTCTGATGATGTTTTTATACTAAACAATTTAAATAATTTGAGAGTATTTTCTACGATTTTCTCAAAAAGTTGCTTAAGTAAGCGTACTAAAGTTTTGCATCATTGAAAAGAGAAAAAAAATCTCTATCATATGATTATAATATAGGGGTACCTTGTCATTTAAAAAAATTCAATTGTTTTTAATTGCGCTTTTATTATTCAAAAGAAAAACAATAATTTTGTCCTATGGTGGAAAACTAAGTACCAAACAACTTTTATTCAAAACATTTTTCCCTAGAGTGGATATTTACTGAGATATATAGCATATTCCATTACTTTTGGACACCCTGTATGTGATCACACTCATTTAAAAAAAAATTGCAAATAATTTGCCTTATTAGATCTAAACGAAAATAAATTATTTTTACAAATAAAACGGAAATAAACAAATAAAATTATTAAAACTTAAAGCATTTCGAACTTCGAATTTTTATGTTCACATACCAACCAAAATATATCCATGGATGCATAAATAAAGACACTTTTTTGTGCAGATTGTTTAATTTTTTCCTTTTGCTATCTACTGTAATGCGAGTTGTAATTTGTAATAGTTTTTCAAACACCCTGTAGACTAGATTACGTAGAATGAAGCAAGAGCGGTTCGCCCATAGAGGCTACAGGGCTGCAGCCTTTCCAGATTTAAATGAAATTCTGCACATTCCTTAAACTTTTACATTTTAAATAAAAAACATTATTTTGTCGTTTGTGCTACACACGATAGTTTAACATTTTATAAATGGCTGTGTCTTAAAAAATTAATATGCGGGCTGCTAATATATTTTTATTGCTAGTGTTTTATTATCTGTTGAGTTTCAAAAATATTACTGACATTTTTCGAATTTTTTTACGCGCTGTAAAATGAAAACATTCATTTATTTCAATATTGTTTAAATTCTTTGATAAATAACAAACATGCATTTTTTTTTAATGAAAACCATAGTTGGCTATGATTTCGTGAAAAGGCATATTTTATTCTCTTTTTAATAATATAAGGTTTAATGTATTTGTTTTGATATTCAGGCTCAAAACAAATAAAATTCATCAAAAGTCCCTATGAAGCTATAGAGTGAAATGAATTTAAATAATATTGAAACAAATTAATGTTTTCATTTTACAGGGCGTAAAAACATTGACTACTTTTTCCCCAAAAATATTTTTGTACCTACAAGTATAACCGAGTTATTGATTTAAAAAAATAAAAAAATATTCATTTCTTTTTATTATCTAGAGTGGTCGCAGCGAGAAGTGGACTGTGACGCAGAAACCAAAACAGGTCCAAAACGTTTATTACTGCACCACCTAAAAACATCGGCCTGTCTCAGCAACGTGGTAATAACCTGTAAATCACAGTAGTCAAATTAAGTCCACTAAAAGTCAACGTTTTTAGAAAAGTCTAAATATCAATCGCGATCCCCTCTCTTTGCGCATCTCGCGGTCCACTTTTGGGTGCGATCACTCTAGCGTGCCATGAAATTTTTTTAAAACATTAAAGCATCACTGAATCGTTCTCAGAAAGGGAAACAATTTGTCTTATTTAAACTTCTTTGTAGCTCTTACGGGATCCCAATAGTGGCCCTTTTATGTGGACTACCCTGTATAAATAATCTTAAAATGTAATTAATTGTTTTATGCATAAATAGGGTTGCCAACACTATCATTTTGACCCGAAGACTTCGGGTTTGGCTATCAATCTTCGGGCTTCGGGTTTACAATCAAATTCTTCGGGTTACCCCGCGAAAAGCGGCGCCATTCATTGGCGATTCTACCCCAGCGACTAAAAGTAGAAACAAATTATTATCCCGTTACGTCACCTCACGTGAGCCCAAGCTTTCATCAAATGTGTAAGAGTAAGTTAAACAATAAAAATCTGTGGTTTATCTCGCACTCACACATTTGATGAAATTTTGAGCTCACTTGAGGTGACGTGACGTTAGGGTTGCCAACATTGGGCCGATGCTGACCCGAAGAAAAATAATTTGGGGGGGAGGAAGCGGTGAATTTTTTTTGTGTGAAATAGTTTTTAACAATTTAGAGATATTCCAAAAATTATAAAACAAACTTCTGCAATGCTCGAAACCGAAAAAAAAATTGGTTAACGGTTAACCGAAAGCGAGGACTTTATTTTTATAACGTATTTTTTTTGTCTAAAAAACAGTTTTTTTCGTAATAAACCGGTTTTCTGTAAAAAAAAAACTATTTAGCTTATAAACCGAGTTTTAAAGACCGGTTAAAAAACCGGTTTTTGACATTATTTAAATTTGGAATGCAAAGTATAAAAAGAAATTATCTATTTATACAATCAAGCGCTCAGTAACGACTTTTGGTAAACTTATCGCATTTAATCCAGATTCTGTATTTTTTTAAAGTAATTTTTATTTATAAAAGATGTTAAAAAACCCGGTTTTTAATTATTTTGGTTAAAGGCTACCGTTTTTTGCCATTAAAAATAACGGTTTCGGTTAAAAACCACTTTTATAGACAAAAAATAACGGTTGACAATTTTTTTTTTACCGGTTTCTCGCCCTGGCAAGGTATCATCCTTCCTGAAATTCTATTTTTTATCACATTGTGCACTTTCTATCAACGATTTCTGTTCTGGAGCTTTTAAATAAGGGTAAAATTTTTCGCAGTGAATATCGAAATTAATTCTTATTGCAAGTCCAGCTTTTACTAAATTTAAATGCTGAATACCAAGCAACTGTTTCAATTCAAACGGTATAATGAAATAAGAATTGAGCTCGCCGGCTGACGCCGACCATCAAGGTAGAAACATATTATTATCACGTCACGTCACCTTACGTGAGCTTACAATTGCATCAAATGTGTGAGTGCGAGATAAACAATAGATTTTTATTGTTTAACTCACTCTTACACATTTGATGAAAGCTTGAGCTCACGTGAGATGACGTAACGGGATAATAATTTGTTTCTACTTTTAGTCGCTGGGGTAGAATCGCCAATGAATAGCGCCGCTTTTCGCGTACATGAGTATGAACCCTGGGTAACCCGAAGAATTTGATTGTAAACCCGACGCCCGAAGATTGATAGCCAAATGATAGTGTTGGCAACCCTACGTGACGTGACGTGATAATAATGTGTTCCTACGTTGATGGCCGGCGTCAGCCGACAAGCTCAATTCTTATTTCATTATACCGTTTGAATTGAGACAGTCGCTTGGTATTCAGCATTTAAATTTAGTAAAAGCTGGACTTGCAATAAGAATTAATTTCGACATTGACTGCGAAAAATTTTAGCCTTATTTCAAAGCTCCAGAACAGAAATCATTGGTAGAAAGTGCACAATGTGATAAAAAAAAATAGAATTTCAGGAAGGATACCTTGCCAGGGCAAGAAACGGGTTAAAAAAAAAACTCTTACCCGTTATTTTTTGTCTATAAATGTGATTTTTAACCGAAATCGAAACCGTTATTTTTAATGGCAAAAAACGGTAACCTTTAACCAAACTAATTAAAAACCGGGTTTTTTAATATCTTTTTTAAATAAAAATTACTTTAAAAAAATACAGAATCTGTATTAAATGCGACAAGTTTACCAAAAGTCATTACTTAGCGCTTGATTGTATAAATAGATAATTCCTTTTTATACTTTGCATTCCAAATTAAAATAATGTCAAAAACAGCTTTTTTTAACCGGTCTTTAAAACCCGGTTTATAAGTTAAATAGTTTTTTTTACAGAAAACCGGTTTATTACGAAAAAAAAATTCACCGCTCCCCCCCCAAATTATTTTTCTTCGGGTCAGCATCGGCCCAATGTTAGTAACCCTATGCATAAAACATATTTTTGCTGGTACCTAATGTAATTTTTTAATCCCCGTCCGTTTTGAATTTTGGTTACATTTATCTCTACAGCGCCTCCATTGCATGTTTTTACAAACCGCCACTAGAATGTAGTCATTACTCATTAGTACATCTAATAATCTCATTTTTGTGATGATACTTTGGAGAGAAAATTTGAACATAAAAAAAATCTCGACATAGCATCAAGCATAAAAAAACAATAAAACTTTTTAGAAGTAGATAGGTTTAGTAAAGACGTAGTGGGTTTTCTTGTTACTTCTCTTGATTAAATAGCAGACGATGTCGCCTTGCAATTTCCAGCTGTCTTTCAAATGAATGTTTTTAAAAAAACGTGTTTATTATTTGATTAATATTACATTCCTGAAAAAAATAGGGCGAGAAGTATAAAAGTAAAATCAAAATTATGCTGAATTCAGGTTTCGACTCTAGATTGGTTTTCATGGATTATTATTTTGTCCCAGCTTTATAAATTTCTTTCGGGTATTATACTTATTAGATTAATGTATCAAACTCACTTTCAATGAGTTAAGCATCTTGAACCAGGGAGTAACGATTAATCGGTACATAATCGTTCAAAAATTGACCAACTACGACTGATCAAGTAGATATAGCCCAAAGGTAAAAAATCTTGAAATTATTAAACATGTTCTTGAAACTTGTATGTCTTTTAGCTTTATGTCAATATCATTTAATGGTATATTTCTACATACTTTTCAAAGTAAAATATTGTGACTCATTGGATCGTCGCTGGAAAAACGAGAACTACTTTACAATGTAACCATTCAAAAAAACATAATTACCGACATTAGTTGAAAATTATTACACTGCTATATTTCACGTTCAATAATACGGCATCTATAGAAATAAACTTTTTCAGATTTTTCACGATATTTCAGGAATTGAACCTAATGCACCTTTTTGAGTACGCCAGCACATAAACACTTCTTTGCTAATTTAACCATTATAACATGGGATATGTTTCCATATTCATCACGTTGAATCACACTGTATATTTATTGTGCACAGTCGTATCCATTTTTTTTTCATTTTCCTCATACATATCTCTGATGCGTAATAAAACCATATGGCAGTGAGTGCTACAATAAAATTTTTACCGGATATGAAAGTAACCGCATCAGACTGCCGAACACAAAACGAAGCACAAAACATGAAAGCCTTTCTAATTCCTAAAGATATTTTCAATAATCCATCGTTTTATTACATACCCCATGCTATTTTTTTATCTAGACATGTGGGGCATATTTAGATAAAATGCTATGGTTGACTATTGATATAAATATTATTATAATTTGATTTACATGATAAAAGAAAATGACTGCATTATAATTGACCACAAAAAATGTAAAATTTTAGTTGCAAAGTGATCATATACACAACTTCTTTTCCAAACCCATGTTCGTTGGCTTTCGGTGGAAGAGTCCTTACTTGTTTAATTGCACTTCGGAATGAACTACAAGTTTTTCTTGATAAAAATTTTTACGTGAAAAAACATTTACATCATTGAAAATGCCACAAATAATGATGATGTAGAAAGTACTATCATACAGCATTTACAAAGCTTACAAATGCATCTAGAAAAGGATTTCCTTGATTTGGTCTTAAATATTGAGTAGATAACATGCCCTCTCAATATCAACAAATCTATGCCAAAGGGTCTGTCGCAAATAGAACAAATTTTTAAACTAGCTTTAAATAGTTTCGTGAATAATAAAAACAACAAGAATAAGTAATCATTTTGGCTAAAAATACAGAATGAATTTCTGAATAAACATAAGGTTCATTTTTATATTTATTTATTTATTTAGTCATGAGTCCTTCTACTGTTAGGTGCAGGACTGTTGAGTTGTGTTGTGCTGACTTTTTCCCATGTTTTTCTGTCTTATGCTAGCCTTTTTATGTCTTTCCATTTGATGTTTCTATCCGCTGCTGATTTTTTAACTTCGTCGTGCCAGGTTTTTCTTGGTCTACCTCTTTTGTTTTTCCCTGTGATCTTGCTTCATATGCTTTTCTGATTAGCCTTTCTTCTTTCATCCTATAAATGTGACCCAACCATCCCAGCTGCCTTTCTTGTATTTTTGTTTCAACTGATTTTATCTTTAATTGTTCTCTATATGTTTCATTTCTGATTCTATCTGTTTCGGTTTTTCCTTGGATTTTTCTTAGAAATCTCATTTCTGCTGCATTCGCTCGGCTACTATTTTTATTTGTCAGTGCCCACGTTTCATTTTTTTTTAAATATATATTTTCAAGTGCGAAGCTGAATTTTTGGCCCTTGTATATTCAGAGGAAGAAGACGAACCCAATTATAGATGTTAGACAGCATCTGAGATTGAAATTAAAAACTATAGATCCAAAATTTACCCCAATTTTATGCCACCACAAGTAATTTTACTCCCTTCATTGATGAAAAATTAAATTATTTAAATTAATTATAAATGTATAGTTCTTAAAAAATTCTTCTTTAATAGCCTCATGAACAATACGACTATAAAATTTTAGTAGAGGTGCTACTACATCACAATTAAAATATTTTAAAAGCATGGTCTTTAGTAAGCTGTTAAAAGAAGACAAGCAGTCAAATTTTAATATTTAAATAATAGGCAACGTTTTGGCTAACATTTAAGGCAAAATTTTGTTTGTGATAAAATTTTAACAGTAAAAATCCCAATTTTTTAATCACTCTGTAAATATGCTTTTAGCGAATGACACATTTTTTTTGAAAAAGTCATCAATTTTTTGCGTCAACCCGTCAACGCAATAAGCAATGACGATTCAACTTACGACTTTCATATCAAAATTAATAAAGCTGTAAAAACGAGAATTTTATATACTTTTAAAACGTTCTATTGTCCATAATAATCCATTTCAAGAGCGGTGGATGGAGCTCTTTTCAAAAAGACAAAGCCTATTCACCCATGCATTTATATAGCACAGCTTACTAGATAGAACACTAAGAAGTTGGCATAGGGTGCTACGGTGACCTGGATATTATTTTCACCGCCTGCTTATCGCTGAAAAACACGCATGAAATATGATCAGTATGCAACTAACAAATTCACCGAATCCTTCGAGAATCCTGCATCGACTTATGCAAGCGGTACAAAGTGCCTTGTATTAACTGCCTCAAAGTGCTCTTGAGATCATTTCATTCACAGCATGAGGAGTTATTAAAATTTGTTGAAGCACACAATGAAGCCAAACCTTTTCGTTTGTTCTTTTATTAATCATTTACACCCAGTAAAACTTATTTCATGTACCAAATTATGCAGTAGATTCTGAGTGTTATACAGGGTGAGGCATCATTTAAAAAAACAAATATGGTGCCGTAACTCCTAAAAAAACAAAAAAAAAAAACTTGACAAGACAATATTTTGGGAAATATTGTAACAAACAACTTTTATTTGAAACTGTTTATGATAACTCTTTCCAATAACAAAATAAGTGGGGGTGTCATAAGTGATGCCTCACCCTGTATATTATCAATTTTATTGTAAATTTTAAAATGATCTGATTTTAACAATTCATCGAGTGAAAAAGCATATTACAAAAAATGTACTAAAAGTAAAGAACTTAAGACTTTGCCAACCAAAATCAGATTATGAAATCTGTTAAATAACAAATCTGTTCCACACTCGACAAAATTTTTGCATACAACTTATAAGATTAAATTCTAAATGTGTTAGATATCTTAAGAGATCATTCTTAACAAAAAAAAATTATAGCCAGTACCGGGCTTATGATTAAAATATTTAACTTTTGTTTTCTTTGATTTAGAATCATCAATCATTTTTTATATTATTATTTATAAAACGAAAGAAATTGTACAGCCTACAAGTTAAATTGAATTTATATTTAATACTCTGAATATTTTATTTCATTTTATTCCTTTACTAAACAATATTAAATCACAAAACTTGCAAATCCTCAAAAACCTGATAAATTTCTAAGTCTTCAATACGTTTTACCGTGGCTGGATTTATTAATATCTGTCAAAACTACCACAAAGCAAAAAAAAAAACTTTGAACGAAATTTTTGGATCTATATTCGATGCAATATAATCTTTTATGTAAAAAATTTTTTACCATACGCTACCAAACCTCATAGACGAATTTGTTTCACAAATAACTAAATTTGTCAATTTGACACTACACATTACTTTCATATCTCAAGGAATATAGGTTGATAAAAAAAAACGCATGTTTATTTTAATATTTTTTTGTTTACTTATAGATTTTTCAGCTTAATGTAAATAAAAGTCAAAAACTTTTATTTAAAACATTACATTTTTGTCATATCTTAAGGCGCAGTGGAATTTCATAATCCTTTTATAATAAATAAAAACACATTTTGATCCCTCAACTACGAATAGTAACCAAACCCAGAGAGTTAAACCCCGTGACGCTGCGAGCCATAGGTTTTAGGTTCCACAACGTGTATCAAGTTTTAAAATTCCCGAATTTCTCATTGCAATTGTAGAAAGCTTCAGTGAATGTGTAACGTGTGAATCAGCTGCTTTGTCTATCGCTGATTAATGCGTTAATTAAGCATTACTGTCAGATATTTCCACATGGAAAGATAAATTTAATACATGATTATGCGTTTTAGATATGGGCGCATTAAATTTATTATGAATTTATTTTTTTAGAAATATTAACAGACATAGAAGTCTTGTCAAAAGAGGCTAATAGTATTTGAAAAAATTACTAGCAAAAATGTTTTTTAAAGGTCCATGAAAACCGAAATATTTCGATAGCGAACACAAAATCATGTTTTACGTAATAATTTTATACGTGCGTAATACGATCAGTTTAAATCCAAATGAAGAATAGATAATTAAAGTCATAGCAAAAACATGTCATTGAACCAGATGAAATTATTAATTTTGATTTGCTGATTTTTTTATAAATAAAAATGTATTTGGTGAACTTTTTCAGACACGATTTAATATTCTACTGTGTTACAACGAGCACACACCCAAATAACCAAAACGTGAAGCAACCCTCTCTTTCGCCATTCTTTACATGTAGTAATATTTCGTAAAAAATAAAATACAATGGTTCTACAAACCATTATTGAAAAACTATTCGCTCACTTTATCTTGATTAGCTCCAAAATGTTATTGCATAGCAAAAATATATCATGTAAGAACGATATATGTATGTTTATTAAATTTGTGTAGCAAATGGAAGTTTCACCATACCACCATGCGCATCCCTCGGATACGGGAAGCGGGAGCTTGGAAGTTCCTAACAACACTGCGGGTCTATCACGCTCCTTATCACCATCAAGTGCGGTTTCGGCAGAAACGCTTAGTCATAGTATTGGTTCGTCGAGGGCCAACTCATTGCCCAGACCCACTAGCCCTTCACCATCTGTAGCTTCAGAGAAAACAGAAGTTGATCTTCAGGAAAAACAGGAACGAGAGGAAGAAGAACGAAAGCGTCGCATCCAACTGTATGTGTTTATCTCTAGGTGTATTGCATATCCTTTCAACGCTAAACAACCAACGGATATGACAAGACGCCAAACAAAAGTTACTAAACACCAACTAGAAACTATTAGCGCCCGATTTCAAGTAAGATTGGTTTTATAAACTACTGCATTTATTTTACAAATTGTTGGTTACAGAGTTTCCTTAAAGGAGAAACGCAAATAATGGCCGATGAAGCGTTTCAAAACGCGGTTCAAAGCTATTACGACGTTTTTCTTAAATCGGAAAGGGTGATCAAAATGGTACAGTCGGGTGCCTGCTCACAGTATGATTTTAGAGAAGTGTTTAGAAACAATATAGAAAAAAGAGTGAGGTATCCTATTTGCTTATTTATTAATTTCCTTGTGTTTAAAATTTGATTGCTAATAGGTCTCTACCAGAAATGGAAGGATTAAGCAAAGAAACTGTTTTTACTTCGTGGATGGCAAAATTTGATTGTATTTTAAAAGGTTCGCATTAAATGCCATGTTTGTATTATAGTACGCACGTCGTTTAATATTGCACGCATCTTTTTTTTATCAGGCTTAGGTGATGAAGATTCTAAACGACCATCTCGAATGCAGCAACAATCTTTAAATTCTGAACTTATTTTATCCAAAGAACAACTTTATGATATGTTTCAACAAATTTTGGGAGTTAAAAAATTCGAACATCAACTTCTTTTTAATGCGTTGATGGTACAAGAGTATAATATACTATTAGTAATTAATTAATATTAACTTGAAAAATTTTAGCTTGATTCTGCTGACGAACAAGCAGCCGCAATAAGAAGAGAATTAGATGGTAGAATGCAAAAAGTTGCAGAAATGGAAAAGGTGATAATGAAAAACTCAATTAATAATTTCATTTTTGACTCGGTCGGTATTGATTACAGAATCGAAAATTAATGCCAAAATTTGTTTTGAAAGAGATGGAATCCCTATATATCGAAGAACTTAAGTCATCAATAAATCTTTTGATGGCCAATTTAGAATCCCTGCCGGTTTCAAAAGGATCCATGGACTCTAAATATGGCCTGCAAAAACTTAAACGCTATAACCACAGGTTGCATAACCATAACAAACACTATACTGTGAAGCATCTTTTGATGTCTTATGTTACTTATTTTAGATCACAAGGATCTTTAGCAAAATTAGAAGGCGATTCTGCAGATAGCGATACGCAACTAACAAAACTTGACGTAGTATTAACCTTTCAATTAGAAGTAATTCATTTCATTATTTGCTACGGTAAATTTTAACGACCATGATTGTAGGTAGTAGTAATGGAAGTAAAAGGTTTAAAGTCACTAGCACCAAATCGAATAGTTTATTGCACGATGGAAGTTGAAGGTGGAGAAAAGTTGCAAACAGACCAAGCGGAAGCATCAAAACCCATGTGGGACACGCAAGGGGATTTTTGTACTACTCATCCTTTACCGGCTGTTAAAGTGAAGTTATACACTGAAAATCCGGGAATGCTAGCTCTAGAAGACAAGGAATTAGGGAAAGTTGTGTTAAAACCTACACCGTTATCTTCAAAAGTACAAGGTTTCGTATGTACTAAACCTTTGTTTTTAATGTTCCTTTTCATTTAGGCACCTGAATGGCATAAAATGAATGTGGCGAAAAACTTGCCGGATCAAGATTTAAGAATCAAAATAGCTTGTAGAATGGATAAACCCCTTAACATGAAACACTGTGGTTATTTATACGCGTTAGGAAAATCGGTTTGGAAAAAATGGAAAAAAAGGTATTATGTTTTAGTCCAAGTTTCCCAGTACACCTTTGCAATGTGCAGTTATAAAGAAAAAAAGTCTGAACCTTCTGAAATGATGCAACTAGATGGATATACAGTAGACTACATTGAAGCATCGAGTGGTAAGCATTAGTTTGTACATGAAAGAAATGCACTGATATACTAAGCTAATATTTTATGTGTTTAAGCAAACTTGATGGTTGGGATGGGTAAGCGTAAGTGACAAGTTTTAGTGATCTGTAAGTTCTGACTCGAACTGATAATAAAATTATTTACAGATTTGGAAGGTGGTCGCTACTTCTTTAATGCTGTAAGAGAAGGTGATAGTATTTTATATGCAAGTGATGACGAAAACGAGTGCCATTTGTGGGTAATGGCAATGTATCGAGCTACAGGCCAATCTCACAAACCTACACCTCCCCTAACCCTTCAAGATAAAAATTCCACTATATCTAAAATCCAAGGAGGTAATTAGACGTGGAACAACGATCTCTAAATACTTCTTAAAATCACATTTAACAGAATAACAAACGAGTTACTAAAATTAACGAGTTGGTTATTTTTTTTTAGATGCGGATCGAGCTCGAAAACACGGAATGGAAGACTTTATCTCAGCCGATCCTTGTCAGTTTGACCACGCATCTCTGTTTAAAATTTTGCAAAATCTCACGTTGGAGTATAGACTGAATGATCCCTATTGTTCATTGGTAACTATTATCCTAGACATTCATAAAATACGGCATTTAGGAATTGTTACTAAATAATTTCGTAATAACCTTTTCCATACGCTACATTAAGGAATTAATAGATTATCTGTGCTTGTTACCTGAGTTGCTTTTGTGACTAATAAAGATTTATCTTATGTTCTCTTTTAGCAAAAGTTAAGTTGTTTGAATATTTCTTAAAAATGCTAAAATTTTAGGGTTGGTTTAGTCCTGGTCAAGTATTTGTTTTGGATGAATACTGTGCAAGATATGGTGTTCGAGGTTGTTATAGACATTTATGTTATTTATCTGATTTGTTAGATCGAGCCGAAAAAAATATCATGATAGATCCCACGTTGATTCACTATAGTTTTGCTTTCTGCGCCAGTCATGTTCACGGAAACAGGTGGGTATTTTAGCACTAGAACTAGAAACGCTTAATTAATAGATAACAAAAGCAATGAACTTAGGCCTGACGGAGTTGGAAGCGTAACCCATGAAGAAAAAGAAAAATTCCAGGAAGTAAAAGAACGACTCCGAGTTTTGTTGGAACACCAAATTACTAATTTCAGGTAAGTACAATACATTTTAAAAGCGCATCACAAAACTCGTTATCCATATTTTAGATATTGCTTTCCTTTTGGGCGACCCGAGGGCGCCTTAAAAGCAACCCTTTCTTTATTGGAAAGAGTTCTTATGAAAGATATTGTGACACCAGTGCCTCCTGAAGAAGTTCGTGGAATGATTAAAAAAAGTTTAGAAACTGCTGCCCTAGTTAATTATACACGATTATCTTCTGAAGCAAAAGTTGAAGGTTTGTATTCACACTTTCTTTACAGCTTTATGTTGTAACTGATTCACTTTTGCGTACTTCCAAGTTTGATTCTTCACCAAATCGATGTTTTAATGCCTTTTTGTGATTACATAATTCAATTTTAGGCATAGTAACTGCACGATTTTTGCCCAACACAAATTAAACGTAAATTGTTTAATTATTGCAGTGATTCATTTATTATTATAAATAAGCTTATCAAAATTAATGTGGGAAAAAAGGATATCGGTTGAAAGAAAAGTATTAATATTTGTACAGATGTTGCTCAAGCAATGGCTGGAAAAATGAAGAGATTTGTAACACGTAACCTGCTAGTAGCTACAAGAGCTACCAAAAGTAATTGTGTTTTGCATAGACAAGCACTAGCAACAAAAAAAAAACTACATTTTAACTACTATTTTGGTTGAAACCGTAAAAATTATCAGCATTATCAGCTGATTTATATTAACAAATTAAACGTAACTTAATATCAACAGAGGATTTTATGAGCTTTTGCTCTCATTCTAAAGTTGTACATAAAGTAAGCTGACACATAAAAGCACAACGCTGGTTTTTAAATCGTTTAGTTCTTTTTGTGCTTGTACTCTAACGCTTTTTACATTGAAGTTATGATTAAGTAATAAGTTTTTTTTAATTTATGTGACAGTTTTACTGATTATTCCCCAAACATTAAACTTATTAAAACAAGAATGTGGAAGCTTAAATCACCAATAAAATTGCGAGGCTCTTAAGAATATAATGAATATGTAAATTATGTGATTTAAACATTATTGCCAATAAAATGTCAGTTAATAACTTTCCTTGATCAAAACGGATTGCTTTAAAATTGCGTTATTGCAAGTAAAAATTGTTGTTTGAATTTGATACTATTCATGACACAAGATGTAGAGAAAATATACCTTACATTAAATTACGAAATTCTTAACAACTGAATACTAAAGTGAAATCAACAAAAACAATTTCAAAGAAATTTACCTGCTCTTTCTTTATTAATTATAAATAAATACTCCCTATGTATAGAAATACGTTTTTTTGGTTCTCTGTTAAACATCACCTAATAACATTAAATTTAACAATGAAAGTTAGATCGATAATATCATGTGTAGTAATTAAATTTTATGTACATAAAATTTGTACTTGAAATAAAATAATAATCTAATTTATATATTTTAGAAGACCTGAGGGGCGAAACAATAGTAGCACCCAATAAAAAATTGGACGATTTAATACATTTAGCGGAGCTTTGTGTTGATCTGTTGCAACAGAATGAAGAACATTATGCCGAGGTAATGTGTATTTCCCTGTAAGACCACATTTGTTTAAAAATTAATGTGAAAAAAAAACATCTTATGTAATAACATACATCGTTTTTAACAATTTTTCAGTAAATATGTCTCTTATAACGAAAATCATTTCCTTCTTGAATTTTTAATTATGTATAACTAATTATTTCCCATGAATGTTTGCTATGTTTCAAGTATATTTCAGATACAATTTAATATACTTTGTTATCTAATGTTGCCACTGCTTTAAAATGTGCTTAAATGTTTGTCATTCGCATACCTCATTGACTAATTCAATCAAAAAATTAACGGCAAATTTTTGTAACAAACAAATATAACTGCAGCTTATAGATTTAACTACTAAACTGCTCATTTCATTTTAATTCAACAATTTTAGAATTTTATCATTATCATATATTAAATTGTTTTTTCTAAATGTTTTAACTTAAATTTGTAGTCTCTTTTTTATTAATTCCAGATTAAAACACAGTTGAGACGTAATAATAGCAAAATATTTTTTTGTGAAGCACGTATATTTGTTTACAACCAAGTTAATAACTGCTTAAAGTGTGGAGCTTTCCAAAAGGGGCTATAGGATGTTGTATTTTAATATGAACATAGAATATATCTGATTACTTTACTTTAAATGAAAGTACCATCGATTACAATTAACCGTGAAAAATTATGTCATTTAAATGTCCTCCATGACAACGTTGACAGTCATCGATTCGAACATCATTATTTTGTATGACATTTTCAATCATTGGTACATTAATCTCTCTTATGGCGCCTCGGATGTTATCGTTCAGTGAGGAATGTTTTCTGGTTGGTACGTAAACTTTACTTCTCAAATAGCCCCAAAGAAAAAAGCCCAACGGTGTCAAGTCGCATGATCTTGGCGGCCAATTCACTTTACCATTTCGTAAAACTACACTTCCAGGGAATTTCGTACGTAATAACGCTATGTTCGCTCGTGTTGTATGCTTGTATGACTCGTAGCACCATCTTGTTGAAAATGAACATCGGAAATGTCAGTTCCGTTAAATTGAAGCCACAAAAAAAAACTGTAATCATCGCATTATAACGCTACGCATTCACCGTAATAGCATTGCCACGATCATCTTCAAAGAAAAATGGTCCGATGATTCCTCCAGACCACAAAAAAACACCAAACCGTACATTTTTGTGCATGAAGTAATTGTTCGTGAATAGTTCGAGGATTTTCATCCCCCCAAATGCGACTATGTTGTTTATTGACATGTCCAGTTAAAGTGAAATGAGCCTCTATTTTCTAACATCCAAGAAACAAAAATGGTCCCTTTCCTTCAGTTCTTCCGTTAACTGAATCTCACACGTATGCAAATCTTTTTGTAAAATTCTTCATAACTGGTTTAAGCAACGCGTTATTTTTGAGAACGTCTTGGAATTGATGTTGATGGGTCATTTGCGGTACTTTCACGTACAGCAGCAATGTTCTCAGCAAAGCGTTCAGTTTTCGTCTCCCTGAAGATGATTCATTGTGAACTGATCCAGTTTCTTCAATTTTTTTCACTAAATTTCGAATTTCTTGTTGAGTAGGACGATTAAATGTACCGAGAAAATCACAAATTTTACGATGAGTTTTTTTTTATTGGACGTCCATTTTCATAGTAAGTTTTTATGATTTCAAAACGTTGTTCTTGTGACAACGACGCCTTAGACTTGTATATAACTTAAATTAAGGTTAATGAAATTTCACCAGAATACAAAAAGCCAATTTGTAGTTATCGGCATATAAAATCCCAAAGCCCCTTTTGAAAAACCATTTATTATCAATATTCAAAATGACTCCAGTTAGTGAAGGAAACATATTTGCCGTACGTTTAAGGGTCAACTACACATCTGAACGCAAAAGAACACAAATAGTCGCATTATTCTAAATATGCAAATTCAGCAAACAATCGTAATGTTTTTCCATACAATGGACATTAAACGGATAGCTCTTTTGGTTTTTAAAAATCCTCAGATATTTTTTGTGTTTGTTTTTAAAGGATGAATAGGGGACCGCAAACGCGACTATTCTTGGGAATGTTCGTTCGTGCTCAACTTGTTCGCGTTCGTTTGCGTTCGAATGTGTGCTGTAAATTTAAAAATTATTTTTTCTGCCTCGCGTTGTTTCATCAAGCAGACATGCAATAACTAATAATATCTGAAATATATTTTTGTACTACTAATTAATGTTGTGTAACATCTGTGTATACATATAGCAGCTGCGAACGGCTGAGCGGCGACCGTCGCCCCAAACGACAGACACAAACGCATGTGTGAAAACAAGTATGGGCACTCAGGGCCGTGACGCCAAGCAGCAAAGCTCTGTGTTCCGCTATTGCATGCTACCGCATGCCTCTTACACCCCACCAGACCCCACGGCACGTACATCTATCTCTTCTTTCTACTTTTCTTATAATTATGTTTTTCGTACGATATTGATTTCAAAACATTAACCGGTGTAGCTTTGGTATTCAACAACTATATGTTTCAATGGCAGGAATTATGGCCAATGTGTAATTGTTTGATGAATTTCTACTTCGTACGAAAAAATTTTCAACATCAGCAGCTTTCTATACATGTACAAATTTGCATTAACGCTAATCATTTGTTTTGGATGGTTCGCTGGCTTGCTGAACGTAAAAATTGTCTTACTTTTAATGGGCCTAGTTCATGGCATCCAAAATTATTAATAAACCATAGGATACAAAGGTTAAATAAAGTTATTTAAAGGTTTTACTACTATTAAAAAAGCAATAAAATATTCCGTTAAAAAATGTTTAAAGCAAAGGGTGATTATATCTAACGACTATAAATAAAACAGCGTTTTCTCAACTTTAAAACTGCTTTAAAATTAAGTATGATGAAATGAACTAGCCCTTAACACTTAAAGTAATAACAACAATTTCTAACACTTTCATAGAAAACTGGTGATAACAATAAGTTAAGGATTAATTAAAATTAGTTTCAACAGGTGCCGACTGATTTCACAACATAAGTTCACTATAACGATATAAAAACTGCACATGCAGTCACACAAACCAACATTTTACAATATATGATAAAAACTCGACACAATATACAAAATCTTTGTGGACATGTAGCTCTTTAGTGTTGGTGTCTTTGCGCGATAGCATTTTATTAAATTTCCGGTGTGCTTCTTGTAAACCCAAATAAACAGTCAAAATGGGCTTGTATGTGTCTGTACCATGGAATCCTAGTCATGCTTGGGTTTGTTTGTTGTGAGATATGCCATTGCCACTGCATTTTCAGCTACTTCTGTATCGTGTTTCAGTCAGCGCCTGAAAATACTGTGCATGCTCTATTCTTTAACGTGATGTAACTCTGATCTATACAAAATAATATCATTTTAAAATTTAAAACATTTATATGGTAATACTGTAACAGCCAAAAAAGGGTTCCGTCTCTAATAAGCTTCTCCAATTTACGAATAATGCAAAAATTTCGTACAACTTAACAAAAAACTTTGCGAAATGTTCCCTTCAATTCATGTTTTATCTTGAAAAAGTAATTATATAGGACCGGTGTGTATAAGTGCAACTTGTACAAAGCACAAGCAGTCGATATGTCAGATTGACTGAAAAGAGTTTAATCGTTCCTTTAGTTACAAAACATGTTTTTTTTTTGTTTGTATTCATATGTTTCTTTATTTAAAAATGTGAATCAAGGGTGGATTGTCCAGCCCAAGCCAAGTTAACGGATACTATTATTAGTATATTATTATTTCTAGTGTTTTATTTTATTATTTACAGTTTTTAGTGTAAATGAATCAAAATAAAAATAAAAATTATGTTCAATATTACAAACAATAAATTTTTTGCGTTTACCTCTGAGCAAAAAAACTAAAATTAAAAATTTTGACGTTCTAGGCCGGATTTGGCTATTTGTGATTGCGAACATAACTAATTTCAATAAAAGTCATAAATTAGCTTTGTAGTCTCAAAATTATTTACTATTTATAATATTAATATTTTGATACATACAACGTTTCAGGGAAAGGCGATCTAATCATATAATGATTATGAACCAAATATTGTACTTTGTTTATGTGTAAACAGAAAATTTTATAAAAATGTCGAATATATTTTAATGCCACTGTAATTCATATTTTACACAATTTTCTAATATATAAGGCTTTTTGACTGTGTTTCAAATAATCAAGAAAATATCTAAAGTAATGTTAATTATCTCTAGAATACCCTTTATATGAGTAAATCGATATTTCCATCAATTTTTAAAATTATACGAGCTGTCACTATATTGTTACGCAAATTGGAGAAGTCATTTTTGTTAACCTAAAGGTTCATGGTTTTAACTTTTTTATTATGCGCAGGCTTTTGCGTGGTTTAGCGATTTACTAGTAGAACACGCAGAAATCTTCTGGTCCTTGTTCGCCGTTGACATGGATCGAGTTTTAGCTGAACAACCACCAGATACTTGGGATTCTTTCCCATTATTTCAGATACTTAATGATTACTTAAGAGCGGATGGTAATTAAGTAATTGAAGCATTATAACGATGTTACTGAAAAAAACATTTTTTAGACAACTTGAAGAATGGACGTTTTCATCAGCACTTAAGAGATACATTTGCTCCTTTAGTTGTACGCTACGTAGATCTTATGGAATCGTCTATAGCTCAGTCTATTCATAAAGGTTTTGAAAAAGAGCGTTGGGAAATTAAAGGGTAATTATTTACAAAAAAAAATATAACAATTTTTAAACTAAAAATCAAAATCAATAATCTAATTTTACTTAAAAAGAACCATTAAAAACCGTAACATTTTGTTCAAATTCTGAAAATAAAGAACTGCTACCGCAAATCGGATAACGCAGATTAATCTCAACACAAGCATTCTCAAAGACATTTGACAGATTTTCACTAAGTACTGTACTAATGTTTAAATGTTAACAAAATTAATAATTGTATAGAAATGGTTGTGCAACATCAGAGGATTTGTTTTGGAAACTGGATGCACTTCAGTCATTCATCAGAGATCTGCATTGGCCTGATGCCGAATTTAGACAACATTTAGAGCAGAGATTGAAATTAATGGCTTGTGATATGATTGAATCTTGCATACAAAGAACAGAAAATGCCTTCCAACAGTGGCTGAAAAAGTCAGTCACATTCATATCAACCGATTATATTATTCCCTCAGAAATGTGTGCTATGGTGAACGTTATACTCGATGCAAAGAATCAGTCTTTCAAACTATGTGCCGTTGATGGAATAGATGTGGTAATTATTAGATTAGCTTATTAATTTTATTGTTTCCGACAATGTCATTTTTAGCACCAGTACCATACAAAAATAGATGATCAAATAGATAAAACGCTAGCAAGTATGAACCAAGGAATGATCGGCAAGTTGATGTCGGTTTTAGAAGCTACCTTATCAAAGTTATCGCGATATGATGAAGGCAGCCTAATAGGTTCTATATTAAGCTTTACGGTATTTAACAAATCAACCTAAGATTTCATTTTTCTTCATTTCTACTGGTTTTTAGAATGTTTCTGGTTCTGGTAAGGATATGGGACAAGGCTATGTAAACTTTACCCGTAATTGTATGGATCAAATTAGAGGTAAAGTTACTGACGAACTGTGGATTTTAAATTTCTTTGAACAATGGTATACAAATCAAATTAACATGCTTTGTAACTGGTTGTCAGAGCGATTGGATCATTCTTTGCATCCATACCAATGCACGTGCCTTGCCATTATCGTCAAGGTAATTATCAGAAAGATCGTTGTAATAATCATATCAACAATATTCTTTTTTTAGAAAATCTATTCCGATTTCGAACTCCAAGGCGTAATGGAAGATAAGCTTAATTCAAAAGCTTACCAAACCATCTCCCAAAGAATGCAAACTGAGGAGGCAACCTGCGCCCTCACCATGGGACAAGCTGAGAGAGAAGGGTAATAAATAAAATTGTGTTATTAAAAATCCAACCAAAACTTTTTTGCTTTCATTAAAGATTTAAAGAATACTTCTGCTACCTTTAAAACATTGTTTTTACTGAACGAAATATGCTGCCTCTTACTTTACATCTATCGTCTATAAATGCTTTTTTGCTCTTTTCTTTTGCAAAGTTCTATTTGCAATTATACTATTCAAATTAGACGACATAAATGTATGTTAACTAAAAAACAGAAAAAGATAGATTGTAAACTTTAACATTAAAAGTAATATGTTGCCTCTTAGGACGACCTAATTTTAAAGAGAGATGCAACAAATTAACTTGGAACTTTAATTGTAAAATTGTGATGCAGCCTTATTTTCCAGGCAACTGGCAGTTTCTATATTTGAGCCGTTTATTTTGTAAGTGCCATAACTCACTTTTCTGTCATTTTGACATATTAAATATTTTGCATTTAAATGCGATTAACAGGATCTCTTAATAAATCTTCACAATAATTTGAAGTTTTTGAAGATGCTCCATTTAACCCTCCAGTGCTACCATGCGGTCTCACAGACCGACCGCCCAATTTTATCCCCGAAACTAGAAAACGCGTGTGAGGAGGGGGTTGGGCTCGTCGCTATCTTCATTATATTTATTTATCGACCAGCTCTCGCAGTGGCAAGCGTTTTTTAGCGATTTTTGCCAGTTTTTTACGTATTTCGGTCTCACAGACCCGTGTTAGTATTGATGTTACTGATTGGATTATTATTACCATTATGTAAAACTTTGTTGGAGAACAAACTAACTGTGGTAGGGACAATAAAAATGAACAAACGATAAATACCCTACGATTTTGATAGTCTTGATGAAAATACGGGAAAACCACAAATTATTATGATGTACAATGTACAAAGTCTGGTGTTGATATAGTTGACAAACTATGCGTAGGCTATACCTGCGCTAGAAATACGAGAAGGTGGCCTATGGTAATTTTTTATCGTATACTTAGAGTGATCGCACCCAAAAGTGGACCGCGAGATGCGCAAAGAGAGGGGATCGCGATTGATATTTAGACTTTTCTAAAAACGTTAACTTTTAGTGGACTTAATTTGACTACTGTGATTTACAGGTTATTACCACGTTGCTGAGACAGGCCGATGTTTTTAGGTGGTGCAGTAATAAACGCTTTGGACCTGTTTTGGTTTCTGCGTCACAGTCCACTTCTCGCTGCGACCACTCTAACATAGCTGCCACAAACGCATTTGCAGCATTTAATTCAAAGAGTCCAGATTCAAATTTGCTTCGAAGGTTTTTTTTTAATATAAAGCACACTTATAATTTAAATAATACTTGTAAAATAAGCTTTGGATAAATTCGGTCCCACAGACCGATGTTAGTACTCGCGTTACAAAAATCATGTTAGTACTGGAGGGTTAAATAACCGCTTGTACCACCATAGTTCCATTTAAAAAAATTTACTTTTTGTCAGAAAACCGATTCCGCAACCTTCAAAGCCGATTAAAGTAACCTAAATATCATTTAAAATTTACAAAAAAGTTTTTTGGACAATTCTTGACATAACCAAATTCAATTTATGCAGGTCACGGCACACTTAATAAAAAATTAAATTTTGTTTCAAAAATTATTTGAGGTTATAAAAATGTTAACCAAAATAGTGCAGTTGTATCCAAAATCGCTTCCTCTTTCCAAAAATATAAAAATATATAGTGTGTTCCATTTAAAATAACAAAGTTGAGGTCATATCCCGTGAAACCGAAAGTGAAACATTTGTGTGCATGTGTTCAAAAAGCCCGATTTTTTGCACATATAATATGTCTAAAATTTCATTTATCTAAAATCAAAACTAAAGAAAAAAAGGGGGTGTACCACACTTCATTTACACCCGGTAGTAAATCCATCAATATGCCATTTTTAAAATAAATGTATCTTCACTTCTGTTTAACAATAAGATATCTTTTGACGAAAATAGTAATTAATTTTAAAAAAATTGCAAGTAAAATGTTACGCAAATAGTGACTAACGCCACTTTCAAAAAAAACGGCTTATTTGTTAGCTTATTTATCGTTTCTGAAATGTTAATGGGCCATTCCCCAATTTTGTTCTACCTGTAAAAAAAACCGTGCCTTTAAAATTTCAGATCATTTTAGCGACCTTTAAACATTGCTCAAATGGCCTGATTTTTTTTAAAGAAATTTCAGTACATAGAACAAAACTAGAAGTTAGCACATTAACATTAACCCTCCGTTCGTCGGGTGTGGTCTCTGGTCTGTGAGTCCACGGCAAAATAAAATTTTTAATAATTTGTTTATTATTTTTTACAAAATTTCTACCGCCTCAGTACCTTTCAAGTATATGAATAGCAACTGTTTTCCTTATACAAAACTGTTATTAAAAATTTCAGCTAGTTGCCGCATAGCATTTTGTCCTGATAGACCCCACCCGATCAAACGTGTAACAATATTTGCAATGTTATTTCTCAGTTGATTATGTTGTTACCATCTCATTTCAGTTTACAGCGCTGTGCATTTTTGTGTCTATCAACTTCGTGCAAGCAACTAGATTTATGTTATACGTTATAACTCGGGTATTCCCCTAATTACTGACTATTCGTCACCACATCAATACGCCAGTTCACGATTGAACCTATTCGTAGTGGATGTCTGTTATTTATTATTTACAAAGTAGTAGAGTGTATAAAAAGTTTATATAGTTTTCACTATAGTTACATTTTATCAACACGTTTTTTTTGCAAAATTTGTAAATCCTGGATGTGCATGGACCACATAATGGCCTGCTGCAAAGATAGCTCGGCAAACATGGAGACCACAGTTTGACCCCCTCCAGATTGTGCATAGAATTTTATTTTTTAGTTTTTTAATTTTTCTCTAATAAAATGTATATATTTAAATAGATATTCTTGTAAGACAATTTTATTTTCATTTATTTAGGCGTTGTTCTCAAATTTTGAAAAATATGCGGTAAAATTGTAAGTTTTTTTTTTCAAATTCAACTGACACAAGAAAAATGTGTTTGGAATTAATCTTTTATTAGGCATTATATAGAAAAAGGTTCGTAGAAAAGACATTTATGCAAAATTAGCACTGGAAGGCATGTTGGTGCCCTTCAGAAGCTATTTTATTTTGGTCTCCACAGACCACACCCGATCGAAAGTGTTTCAAGAGGGCACCCGACGGACGGAGGGTTAAAAAAAAAAGATTTTTAAGTACCCCCCTAATTTTTATGAACGGTAATGTTTTGATGAACATTACTAATTTTTTTTTTTTTGTAGTGGATCAGCAAGTTTAGATGATGAAGGAGAACGAAATAAAGCAAAAGCAAATGTGTTGGAAAGTTTAGGCGAAGATGGTAATTATATGTCAAACATTAGTAACATGGTAGCTGGCCGAGTTGGTAACATATTTGGAAAGGGGATTGGAGGACTTAGTACAAAATTTGGAGGTGGATCGAGCAGTTGGTTTTAAGCAAAATATGTGTATATCTGCATCACGCTTACGTTTCTAGCAATTAATCTAATGGCGCTGATGAAACCACCTGGTTGCGATTTGTGATGTTTTGGGGACATTTTTAACTCTTTCTATAGGATATGTTGTTGACTAACTACAATAAAATTTTATTCATAAAGAATGTATAATATAGAAATAATTTTGAAGCAATTTTAGTAAAAAAAAATTTTACGTATATCGATCTTTGTTAACAATGTGTTCTTTATGAATAATATTATTTCCCAACTTCCACAACTTATATGCACTAAATTAAAAGTATATTATTTATTTGCTTCTACAAATATATTATCCAGTTATCATTTGAGCACGAAAGGTAGCGGATGCTGTGGCACTACCAAGAATATCTGTTACAAAGCCTTTTATAATACACCACTTGTATTTGGTACTATAATTGTTTATCGAATTTTTTATCTGGTTTTTGCATCGGGTACTAGTTTTATATTCCCATAAAATAAATATACAGGGGTTCCCAACAAAAACTTACCGTGTCTCAAAAGTTTTATTTTAAGAGAAAAAGTCCTGCACTTATTACAAAATATACGTGATTTTTTTAGATATGCAGTTAGCTTTTAAAACAAAAAATATCTAAAGGCGGTTGCAAAGTATTAAAAGGGAAAACTATTTATAACAATAAGTCGCCAGTGTGAAACGGGATGACTTTAAAAACAACTAAAGGATATTTTTTTTAGTCGCCACTGCATTAAAGGATCGAAAGGCGGTAGGAATAAAAACTGATATGGAAAAAGGGGGTGCAAGTTTAAAAGGGTTGAGAAACACTGCTGTAGGGGGTTCTCAACGGTCTTAAAACTGCTTAATTTTCATAATTTTTTGATCAAAATTAATATATTTCAACCTAGTGAAAAGAGTCACATTGTTTTAAATATTTGCAAATCTCTATTAGTGGGAGTCTTGAAGAATTACGGGGGTCCGTGGACCACACCTCTAAATGTTTTGTAAAAAATGTTCTCTTTAAGCAAATATTTTAAAATTGAGAAGTTTTGCTGGGACATCCTGTATTCAGACTTTTAGTTGCTTTGAATGGTAGTTTCAATAGATGTTTAACATTGTACATATATTGTTATTAAAGTTATATCGAGCACCTCAATAATAATAGTTATAAATATCCGATGCAATTACTACGAATTTAACATTTGTCGAACGAAAATTATGTTGTTAGCAAGTTTTTGGTACCCAGAAATAACGTTTAATGTTTAGTACAATGCATATCGTAATCGCTAAATTGTAAAATAACTATCAACGGGTATCAAAAAATAGCTATCGTTAGTTGATATGCTTTTGAGCAACAGCATCGGGTCTAGTACATAATAATAAAATAAGCTGTTATATGGGACCGGACTTTCCATAAAATATTCTTAGTTACTCTGAATTCCAGCTACAAATTTAATTAAACTTTATTGATAAAGAGAGGCGTTTACATAAACTATAACTATGTTATTGCATGCTTTAATGCTTCTTCAAAATACTCTTAGGATATCTAATCATTAACAAGTAGTAATTCTTATACTACAAGTACAAATCTAATTCTTAAACATGTTATCTTCGAGAAATATTACAAACCCAATAACACCATTATATATCAACTTCATACTTATACTATGTCATGTTAATATTAAACATTTACTTATAAAACATTGTTGTGGCCATTGGGCCACCTAAACCATTCCTATAAATATAGAGAATATCTTATATTAGATCAAACTTTAATCATTTTTATTTTAACTATCGATATCGACAATTTAACAAATACGGCAGTTATAGGATAAATAGCCAGTAGTTGGATTTCATTGTACCAGAATATATTATACGGTTTATTTACTTTCTGTAAAACAACGTAATTTTTTTGAACTAGAATAACACTGGAATGGAGCAGAACTAGTGTTTATCTGTTATTTGTTAGGCAGCGTCAAAAAATAACACACACAGTACGGCACAAAGTAACAGTTAGTGTCAACTTACATGTTAACTAGACAAGATCCCAACAATAATGGCGCTAATATTGCCCAGTTTTAGAGATTAACATGTATGTTACCACTGACTGTTGCTTTGTGCAATCAGGCTCTAGTATGTGGGCAGCTGGCACATATCATAACCGTTTATTTAAATAAAAGTGGTCAAATTGGAATGCAAAAAACAATTTTTTATTAAATATAAACTATGCACGATACGCCTTCAACATAATTTTTGATAAAAATTAGTTTCATGCTCCATTGTAGTATAGACCTGGTTTTGTTAGTGATTTTTGAAAAGTAAGTTTACTCAGGCTTTTATAACTTTTTATGAGTGAAAGCCTTTGATGATGAAGCAAAATAACGCTGCAGGCATGGTCGAAAATTGTATTGAAATGCTTGGCCTGTGATGTCAACATAATAAAAGCGAATTTAGAAACTTTTTAAGCCCATACTACTGAAGACTTTATAGGGCAGTTAATATTGTTATGTTAAACTCTGACTTGTACTTACCGGAAAATAAATTGTTTTAAGAAATGTTTATCTGTTTCCTTAATGCATATAAAACATGTACACTTTTTTTTTGAGCACATACATTCATTAAACAACAAAAGCAAAAGAAAACTAAAAGTAAGTTTAAGCCTAAAACTATAACACAAATTATTGCTTATTTAAAAACTGCTAAAGTAAGAAGAGAATGGATGAAAATTTTATATTTCTAACATTTAAAGACAGTGGCAAAATACTGATTAATTTAAAAATAAATAAGGGGTGTACCACACTCCATTTACACCCGGTATATTAAAATAGCGATATATCGATATAAAAGGGGCGGGAAGCTAAAAAAGTTAGTAAAAATATCGATATATCGGAATATCGATTTTTAAACACGAGAACGCATAGCTAGTGCTGTTAAAGAAATGTTTGGTATTTAAATACTCGTTCCGGAAAAAAAATCATTACAATTCGAATTATACCGGTTATATTTTTATGGATGGTTGTATGTATTTCTCAGAAAATTTTATTCTTGATAAAAGTTGGTGCATGGCCTAAAACTAATTTGAAGATGAAAAAAGTTGAATAAAAAGTCATGGGACACTAGATTTTACCGATTTTTGAAATATTGACAAGGGTAAAGTGCCCTCATTTTAAGAGATACAAAAAAAATGTATGGGAAAAAGTTATTTAGAATTTCAAAATAAGGCTATATTTTAATTTGGAAGGTCAAGTTCCAATTTTTATTTTTAAGAAATTTTAACATTCAAAAAGTGCAACAAATGGAAAAGTTTTTTATTATCGATTTCTCAGAAAATTTTATTTTTAATAAAAGTTGATGCATGGTCTAAAACTAATTTTAAGATAAAAAAAAGTTTAATAAAAAGTCATAGGACACTAGATTTTAACGATTTTGAAATATTCGCAAGAGTAAAGTTAAAATTTCTTAAAAAACAAAAATTGGAATTTGAACGTCAAAGTTTAAATCAGGTTATTTTGAGATTCTAAATAACTTTTTCTTATAAACATTTTTTGTATCTCTTAAAATAATGGCACTTTACTCTTGCGAATATTTCAAAAATCGGTAAAATCTAGTGTCCCATGACTTTTTATTTAACTTTTTTCATCTTCAAATTAGTTTTAGACCATGCACCAACTTTTATCAGGAATAAAATTTTCTGAGAAATCAAGAATAAAAATTTTTCCCATTTGTTGCAACTTTTTGAATGACGCTGTAGACCTTCATAGTTTATAAAAAAAGGTCAACTTTAACATAAAAAAGTATGAAATACCGCTTTTATCTTCTAAAATATTGATTTTACAAAATATTCTCGTAAAAGATGCATCGCTATCTTTTTTGCGCTTTATGGTATACTCGATTTTGTTGGTGTGTTTTACGGTTTATTTGCTATGGCAACCAACCTAGTTATTTTAAATACAACACCCTGTATGTTATTAAATTTTTGGATTCCTCTTTAAATGTACTTTATAAAATGCAAACTGAAATCGTTGGGAATGTTATTAACAAGTTTAATAACCGAGTTCATTATTGGCAAGCTGTAATGGTTCACAGTTTGAACACGTATTGTAGATTTCATTTCTTATATTTTTGTTAGAAATGAATACTAAACAATTAAAATAATTTGAGTATTTTTTGCGTTTTTCTCACAAAGTTGCTTAAGCAAGGGTACTAAAGTTTTGCATTATTGAAAAGAGAAAAAAATTCTTTATCAAATGAGTATAATATAGGGGTATCTTTCATTTAAAAAAATGTAATTGTTTTTCATTGCGCTTTTGTTATTCGAAAAAATTGAATTTAAATTTTGTCTTACGGTGGAAAAATAAGTACCAAACAACTTTCATTCAAAACATTTTTCCCTAAAGTGGATATTTACTGAAATATATAGCATATTCCATACCTTTTGGACACCCTGTATGTATAATAAATACGTATTTAATACTTTTATGTTAATTTCATTAAGCAATTTTAAAAAAGGTGGTGTACTAGAACAACAAATTTGATACACATTAAGTCAGACAAAAACATACCGGTGTATTATTTGCGATTTCATATCAAATAATATGTCGTTTCGAATAACATTTAAGTATAACTCATATGTAGGTAAGTATGTGATAGTTTTTGATCCAATTTTTTTATTTTAATTTGACATCTTTAAAGAATGCTTAGTATTTGATTTTTACTGGTAGCTTCTAAATATCTTAGTGCGAATCTGAGTAGCCGGTCATTCAGTACTCATTCAATAATACAATAAAATTATTTATACAGCATTTATTTTACAAACATTTTACACATCGTGAATGTTTTACAAAAATTTAGATAAAAATATTCCCAAAAGTTAAATTTTAAGCTGTTCGACATATAAAACAAAATGTTTTGTGTTGTACACGCATACACAAGTTTCGATGTAAAATCAAACGGAGAAAGTCACTTCATTATTTTCGGTCAGTATCTGCTGTGTACTTCGACATTGCAAATTTTTTTATATGTCTGACTTTAATGACCTGAAAAACATTTTAAATGGTTGTATATGTTATTGCGCACTGGTTCAATTTCTTCTTACGAATAATAACAAGTTAGTTAATCCACCTGCAACAATAAAAATTATGTTTATCTTTAATAATTGTTTAGTGGTTTCTTAGTATTTTGTGATAATTTAAGCCTAACATAAAATTACATCAGATCATCTACAAAAAAAAAATATTCAAAGCTACTGTATTTTTACAGTACAGTGTGGACAAAATTCGAATGTTTTACTGGTTACCTATCTCGGTTACCGCAATAGATAGCGAAAATCTGATTTCGGTCTCTTGGGCTATGTTTTTGAGAAAACAACGCCTGTCCAATCAGATTTTTTATATCGGATTCCATTTTGGCACTACAGACGAAAAATAAAATTTTGTCATTTTTGAAAATTGGTTTTAACTTCTTTATTTATTAAATTAAAACAAATTTTTATATAGGTTTTTTGGTACAGATTTTTATGCTTTAAAAACAAAATTTTTTTTTTAGCCACCTTGACTTTCGAGATATGGAATAAACTTACATTTTTTTAAATAGAAACCCTAGTTGGCCATGATTTTATGTGAAAGAGTATTTTTTTAGCTTTTCAAAAATATATAGTTTTATATATTTGTTGCCAAAAATAACCAAGATATGACTAATTTTGTAAAAATTCGATCATTAAAGTTTGCCATGATTTCGTAAACAAGTGATGTTTGCAATTATGAAACAATTAAACATCATTGCCAAGTAAATTCTGTAGCAGCCGCTACGTTTTTGTCACTTACAAAGTAATATTTTAACAAATTTAGCCATGTTCACTATACAACAAAAAACAGTTATAAAATACAAAAGAATACAAGGATTTGCTTTAAAGTTGAAAAATTTACTTGGATATGACGTTAAGTTGTTTAATAATTGCAAACATCACTTGTTTACGAAATCATGGCAAACTTTAATAAGGACATTTTTATAAAATTAGCTATATCTAGGTTATTTTTTGCAACAAATATATAAAACTATATATTTTTGAAAAGCTAATAAAATACTCGTTCACATAAAGTCATGGCCAACTAGGGTTTCCATTTAAAAAGACGCAAGTTTACTCCATATCTCGAAAGTCAAGGTGGTTAAAAAAGAAGTTACTTTTGTTTTTAAATTAAGCATAAAAATCTGTACCAAAAACCTGCATAACATTTTGTTGTAATTTAATAAATAAAGAAGTTATAGCAAATTTTCAAAAATGATGAAATTTAATTTTTTGTCTGTAGTGCCAAAATAGAATCCGATATAAAAAATCTGATTAGACAAGCGTTATTTTCTCAAAAAAATAGACGAAGAGACCAAAATCAGTTTTTCGTTATCTATTGCGGTAACCGAGATACCGAGTAAAACATTCAAATTTGGTCCACCCTGTACTTCTCCAGCAAACAGGGACGTGGAAAGACAGGGGCAGAGCGGGCACGTGCCCAGGGTGCCGAGATGATGGGGTACCAAAATTTTAATTTCTCTGACCACATTTAGACTATATCAATAAATTATGCAGCAAAAAATATATTGCCTCTCAAAGATATAGGCAAGAAATGTGACACAGTGATGCGGAATACGTTATTGAAAAAGCAGTACAAAAATGTATGTAACTGCAAATAGTTCCTTATTTTTATTGTTAAAGACCACATAAAATTAAGAAAGTTAGTGGTGATACTACTAACGATGAAGTGTCATCATTTGATGAGCAAACAAAAATTCTATATTGAATATAAAAAACTATTAGATTCGATCATATCTGCATTAAACTGGTGATTTCAATCAATAACCATTTGTCAAGTGCAATATATCTCACAGAATTTTTTAAGTATCGCATTTACCGTGTATCAAGACAAACAATTGAAAAGAGCTTAACAAAAAACAAGGAAATACATTTATGTTTTATAGACTTGGAAAAAGCATTCGATGCTATCAAAAAAAAAAGACGTATGGAGCAGCCTAAGAAGAAAGGGAATAGAAATAGAAATATTCAAATTAATAATAGCGATGCACGAAGAAACGGTAAATATTGTAAGAACCCACAATTAAGAATCGGAAGAGTTTGAAACAAGAGTGCTTAAAACAAGGATGCGTGCTCAGTCCATTATTATTCTCAGTAGTTATAGATGGAGTAATTAAAGAAGTAAAACAATAAATGAGACCGTTTCACCTAGGCAACTGGAAAATGGAAAAAATAAACATAACTGAGCTAATGTTCGCAGACGACATGGTCTTAGTCGAGGACACAGAAAATAACCTGCAACATAATCTAGAAACTGTAACCCTGGAATTGCAAAAAATTTATATGAAAATAAATATTGAAAAAAAGTAAAACTATGATCGTTACAATAGAGAACAGAGGGCAATTCATCACTGTAAATGGATTTAGGTTGGAATAGGTAAAAAGCTTTAAATATTTAGGAGTGATCATAGAGAATAATGGAGGAATGGAGGGGGAAATAAGCGAAAGGACAGGAAATGTGGAAAGAATATTTAACAGTCTAAGAACAACATTTTTTGGAAACAGAGAAGTCCCAAAAGCAAAACGAACAAAAGTCAAAGTGGTCAGAAAGGTAGTAACTCCGGCACTTTTATACGGAAGTGAAACGAGGACACTCACAAATAAAAATAGTAGCCAAGTGAATGCAGCGGAAAGATTTCTAAGAAAAATCCAAGGAAAAACCAAAAAAAGATCAAATCAGAAATAAAACATATAGAGAACAATGAAAGATAAAATCAGTTAAAACAAAAATACAACAAAGACAGCTGGGATGGTTGGGTCACATTTATAGGATGAAACAAGAAAGGTAACCAGAAAAGCCTATGAAGCAAAATCACAGGGAAAAAACAAATGAGGTAGATTTATTTTTATTTTTAAATATTTTGTTTGGACTAATTTTTGTTATTTACTGCATTAGATAAAATTACAGTGGCGCGCCGACACAGTGTGCAAAGTGTGCGGTGCACACAGGCACCAGGATAGTAAAGGCGCCAAAAAAATGTCAGCTCACAAACAAAAATTTAAAAAAAAATTCAGACATTGAAGGAGACGATTTATGTGAATATTCCACTCATAACATAAGTAACCAATCAAAACATACTATTCAGCCAATAAGACACGACTCTCGCTGAAGACACCGCAAGTTGAGGTGTCTCAGCGAAAACACCACGACTAGGTCTATTTTTCACAGTAGGCCTCCTTAGTTACCCTTAGTTACACATAAACATGTCAATTAAATTTGTCAAAAGGACTACAAGCGGTCGTTTTTCTTCGTTTAATTAAAAAATAATGTTGTTAAAATAAATATAATACCTAACTTATTTACCTATCTGTGATTTAATAAATTAATTAACAAATATATATTTTTTTTTAATTCGCGGAATATTCATTCGAATACCACTCGTGGTAAAGATTTTTTTAAGAAAATACTTCCGTTTTCCATGTAAACTTGTTCCAAAATATCACTCGAGCAAATTTCATCTAAAAATTTGCTTTCGTGATATTTCAACTGGAACAAGTTTCCATGGAAACCCAAAAGTATTTTCAAAAAAATCTTCACCACTAGTGGTATTACATACAAAAAATTTTTTATTAATGAAAGCTAGAAAAGTTCAATTTACTTAATAATTTTTCTTTCTGTTTAAATGGATATTAATTGAGCTATATCTTTAGTGTTTAACAAAATATGTATACTTGAATATAGTAAATTTAATTTTGTACCTATCAAAAAATATTTAATATTTTTGTTTTTATAAAACGGCACGTTATCTATTATTTGTTAATTTACGCAAAACTATAAGATGCAATTTATTTGCAAATGATATTGTTGACACATAAATAACATAAATTACTTTATTTTCTTCCAAATGATATTTGATGTTTTTGTACCCTTCTTGTTTGTGTTTATTGTTTTTTATATATTTTATTGTATTCCTAGTGTTTGTTCAATATATTTATAATTAATATATTTCGTATTTCATTTGTACTCACTGATACGTTTTTATAAAGTGATTTTGTATTTTGGGCGAGAGGTAGACGCAGGCAGTGGCGCAGACCAAATTGCATAGTTTTTATTATGTCATGGGGCGGCAAAACACCAAGTGGCAACGTTTTTTTTTTTTTTGGGTTAACTTTTTGGTACAAAAATCTGGATATAGGTGTCAACTAAAGTTCTGCACACAGGCGCCGGACACTGCTGGTGCGCCACTGTAAAATTATTTTTATTTGACTGAGTTTTTTAGAGTGGTTGGTGTTTTGTTAAAGTTGTTATAGGATTATTAATACACAGGGTGTCCCAGATTACATTTCCAGTATGGGGACTCGCTTATTATAAGAGTTACAGGTTTGCTTAAATTAAATGAATTATTCCTAAGTATGAGAGAAGCTCAAATCAATTTTTTAAAGTACCAAATTCCTAGTACTTCAGAAGTTATAGCAAAATATAATTATGAAAATGTTGAATTTCTTTTTTCTCCCATAGTTTTTTCTTCTTAATCATTAGATCGATTTTATCACTTACCACTTTCGAGATATTACTCTTAACCAGGGATACAAAACGTAACGTAACGATACCCGATAACGTTATAATAACGATTCAACTACAATTTTTTATACAATAACGTAACGATATTTTAGTAACGTTATATAACGTTATAATAACCGATAACGTTTCATTAAAAGTTATTTTGTATCGTTATTCTCTATAAATTATATTTTTATATGGCGTTCTTTTTATTTTCAGAAGATGTAATATTTTGTTTGAGTTTTAGAAATTAAAATGAAAATAAAATATCTCAACGTAATTTTGTACTATTTTTTAAATTTGCATTTACAGATCCCAAAAATAATTTCAGAGTTACAAATAAAAATTATTTTTATAACGTTATACAGGGTGGTGCTTTTTTCGATGCTCACCATTGCTATCTTGAAAACGGTAAGAGATACAAGGTCGGTTAAATTAGAGAAAAGTTGCACATTTTTATGGCGATTGAGAATCTGAAATGAAATACTGGATATTTTGATTCGTTTTTGATTTATTACAAAAAAAAATGAAATATGTGATTTTAGAAAAATATTATTATCTTCCCTACCATTGACGCTATTTCATTTAAACTTGGTAACTTTATGTTTTTGACCGTCCTGGTTTTGATGACGTCAACAGAAATTTTCTAAGCCTTCTAGATTTTAAGTTGCGATAGTCAACTATTTTATTTCTCATGGCCGCCATGTTGGATTTTTACACCATCAGACAAACAAAAAAATTAGCTTTCCAGATTTGTAACCAACATACTCTTTTTCTTTCAAAAAACTTGGTGAAATTTGAAAATTTGTATAAATAATCTATAAAATCGCGAATGTTCTGAAAAACAATTGAAATTATAATATAAATAAAAGTGACAGCATTTTATAGGTCTAATAAAATAACGAAATGACAATAAATTTAAAACACCAGATAAATAATTATTTAAATTGTTTAAAGTGCTCGCCGTTATGTATGATGTAGTGGTTAGTTCTTAAATTTATTTTGTCCACTGCCTTTAGGATAGTTTGTCTCGAAATAGAGTCGAAAGCATTTTTGATTTTACGGCGAAGAAGTTCAATATTTTCCGTCAGGGTTGCATAAACAACATCAATGTAAAAGTAATCCATAGGCGTTAAACATGGCGATCGCGGAGGCCAATGAACAGGACCAAACATACCAAGTCATAAATTTTGAAAGCGTACATCTAAATTAATATCCTTTTACAATGCGGGCGTTGAGAGGACCAGCTCCTTCTTGCTGAAACTACTGATGATTTTGAATTGTTAATAATCGCCTAACATATCTTCTAAATATGTTTCCCACAATCTTAATTTCGTTATCATTAGACCAATAAAATGTTCTGTAGCTTTTATTTATATCAAAGTTTCAATTGTTTTTCAGAGCATTCTCGATTTTATGAATTATTTACTCAAATTTTAAAATTTCAACAAGGTTACCAGTGATACAAAACTCTTCGAAGAGGGACAGTTAGGGGCGGCCCCCACGGGGTACGTCCAAAAATTATTTTTTTCCGATCGCTTTTAACTTTAATTTTCAGCGGTAATTTATCGACGTACAAGGAACTGTGCTCTCTCGAGTCCGATGTCAACAAGCCGGATCTGATCTATCAGTTCATGCACCTGGCGAACCACAACGCCATCTGGAACTCGAAGAAGGGCGCCGCGTTCGGTTTCTCGAGTATCGCCAAAAATGCGACGAACACCTAAAGCCGCACCTGCCGAAAATTATCCCGAAGCTGTACCATTATCAGTACGACCCGACTCCGAATCTTCAAGCCTCGATGCAGAATATATGGCACGTGCTCGTCCAGGAACCGCAGAAGATGGTAAAACCTCACGGCCGTGCTTCTGTCTGTGTGTGATAGAGTTTCGGTCGCAGTTGGAGCAGTACCACGAAGAAATTCTGGCCGATTTGTTGGCGAATTTGAACTCGAGCCAGTACAGGGTGAGGCAGGCCTGCTGTCTCGCCCTAAAGGATTTCCTCAAGGGTGCAGGGAACAGGTCGATTCATGAATGCGTCGGTTCGATGGACGATCTGTGGAATAAGTTGTTCCGGGTCATGGACGACCATCATGAAGTGACTCGCGTTATAGCTACTAAAACGACCAGAATTTTGAGTAAAGTGAGCGCATAAAAACAAACTGAAGTAGCTGCCAGTAGCAGCTCCACAGCCACTTCTTTGTTTTTCAAAGTTTTTGCTCTTCAATATTTGTTTGTTTGTTCGTTCGTTCGTTCGTCATTCGTCGGTTGACGTTCTTCGGTCGTCGGTCGTCGTTCGTCGTTCGACGGTCGTCGTTCGACGGTCGTCGGTCGTCCTTCGTCGTTTGGCGGTCGTCATTCGGCGGTCGTCGTTCGGCGGTCGCCGTTCGTCGTTCTTCAGTCGTCGTATATTGTCCGTCGGTCTTCGTTCGTCGGTCTTCGTTCGTCGGTCTTCGTTCGTCGGTCGTCGTTCGACGGTCGTCGTTCGACGTTCGTCGGTCGTCGTTCGCCGTTCGGCTGTCGTCGGTCGTCGTTCTTCGGTCGCCGTCCGTCGTCCGTCGTTTGGCGGTCGACGTTCGTCGTTCTTCGGCCGCCGGTCGTCGTTCGTCGTCCAACGGTCGTCGTTCGTCGTTCGACGGTCGTCGTTCTTCGGTCGCCGTTCGTCGTTCAACGGTCGTCGGTCGTCGTTCGTCGTTCTTTGGTTGTCGTTCGTCGTTGGACGGTCGTCGTTCGTCGGTCGCCATTCGTCGGTTGTCGTTCGTCGGTCGACGTTCGTCGGTCGTCGTTCGACAATCGCCGGTCGTCGTTCGTCGTTCGGCGGTCGTGGTTCGGCAGTCGTCGGTCGTCGTTCTTCGGTCGTCGTCCGTCGGTCGTCGTCCGACGGTCGTCGTTCGTCGGTCGCCGTTCGTCGTTCTTCGGTTGTCGTTCGTCTGTCGCCGTTCGTCGGTCGACGTTCGATGGTTGTCGTTCGTCGGTCGTCGTTCATCGTCCGTCGGTCATCGTTCGTCGTTTGTCGGTCGTCGTTCGTCGTCCAGCGGTCATCGTTCATCGGTCATCGGTCGTCGGTCGTCGTTCGTCGTTCGGCGGTGGACGTTCGTCATTCTTCGGCCGTCGGTCGTCGTTCGTCGTTCTTTGGTTGTCGTTCGTCGCTCGACGGTCGTCGTTCGTCGGTCGTCGTTCGACGTTCGTCGTCCGTCGTTCGTCGTTCGACGTTCGTCGTTCTTCGGTCGCCGGTAGTCATTCGTCGACGGTAATCGTTCATCGGTCGTCGTTCAACGTTCTTCGGTTCGTCGGTCGCCGTTCGTCAATCTTCGGTTGCCGTTCGTCAGTCGCCGTTCGACGGTCGTCGTTCGTCGGTCGACGTTCGTCGTTCGACGGTTGTCGTTCGTCGGTCGTCGTCCGTCGGTCGTCGTTCATCGTTCGGCGGTGGACGTTCGTCGTTCTTCGGCCGCCGGTGGTCGTTCGTCGGTCGTCGTCCAACGGTCATCGTTCGTCGGTCGTTGTACGTCGTTCGACGGTCGTCGGTCGCCGTTCTTCGGTCGTCGGTCGCCGTTCGTCGTTCAGCGGTCGTCGGTTGTCGTTCGTCGTTCGTCGGTCAACGTTCGTCGTTCGACAGTTGTCGTTCGTCGGTCGTCGTTCATCGTTCGGCGGTGGACGTTCGTCGTTCTTCGGCCGCCGGTGGTCGTTCGTCGGTCGTCGTTCGTCGTCCAACGGTCATCGTTCGTCGGTCGTTGTTCGTCGTTCGACGGTCGTCGATCGCCGTTCTTCGGTCGTCGGTCGCCGTTCGTCGTTCAACGGTCGTCGGTCGTCGTTGGACGTTCGTCGTTCGACAATCGTCGGTCGTCGTTCGGCGGTCGTCAATCGTCGTTCGGCGGTCGTCGATCGTCGTTCGGCGGTCGTCGATCGTCGTTCGGCGGTCGTCGATCGTCGTTCGGCGGTCGTCGGTCGTCGTTCGTCGTTCGTCGTCCGACAGTAATCGTTCATCGGTCGTCGTTCAACGTTCTTCGGTCGTCGTTCGTCGGTCGTCGGTCGTCAGTCGTCGTTCGTCGGTCGTCATTCGTCGTTCTTCGGTCGTCGTCCGTCGTCCGTCGTTCGTCGTTCGCCGGTCGTCGTTCGACGTTCGTCGTTCGACAATCGTCGGTCGTCGTTCGCCGTTCGACGGTCGTCGTTCGGCGGTCGTCGTTCGGCGGTCGTCGATCGTCGTTCGGCGGTCGTCGATCGTCGTTCGGCGGTCGTCGATCGTCGTTCGGCGGTTGTCGGTCGTCGTTCTTCGGTCGTCGTCCGTCGTCCATCGGTCGTCGTTCGTCGCTCGGCGGTCGTCGATCGTCGTTCAACGTTCTTCGGTCGTCGTTCGTCGGTCGTCGTTCGTTGGTCGTCGTTCGTCGTTCTTCGGTCGTCGTTCGTCGTTCTTCGATCGTCGTCCGTCGGTCGTCGTTCGGCGGTCGTCGTTCAACGTTCGTCGTTCGACAATCGTCGGTCGTCGTTCGCCGTTCGGCGGTCGTCGTTCGGCGGTCGTCGTTCGGCGGTCATCGATCGTCGTTCGGCGGTCGGCGGTCGGCGTTCTTCGGTCGTCGTCCGTCGGTCGTCGTTCGTCGCTCGGCGGTCGACGTTCGTCGTTCTTCGGTTGTCGTTCGTCGGTCGCCGTTCGTTGTTCGACGGTCGACGTTCTTCGGTCGCCGGTCATCGTTCGTCGTCCGACGGTCATCGTTCGTCGGTCGTCGTTCGTCGTTCTTACACAATTCATTTTTTTAATGTTATTTATAACATTATGTAACGAAAACAAATAATAAATAACGTTATACAACAACGTAACGATTTAAAACGTTATTCCATCCCTGCTCTTAACTTCATTTTTTTTTAAGTCACAAAATCAAGAAAAGTCGTATTTTATTAATCACTTATCAAGCTATCAATGAAAATAAAAACAAAAAACAGCTAATTAAATGTCAAATGACAGTATCAATTGTCTGCCTATTATTTTTATAGTATTGTTGTGTAATTCGATAGTCTTTGTATTGACTCTTATAATTAAGGCTACATTTAAAAGAAACGAAAAATTTGACATGTTCAGATGCTATATTCTTTGCCATAAAAACTGTGTAGAATTTGAGCGAATATACTTAGAGCGATATCCCGAGAAAAGGTAACGAAGTAAGCGTAATTACAGAAATTTGGAAATAAATTTAAAAGAATATGGTTTCTTCGAGAAACCAATCAAAAATCCAAAACAAGTTAATAAAGAATTACAATTATCTGTTTTTGCACAGTTTCCATGGCAAAAAAAGTAGCACCTCAACATATAAAATTTTTAATTAGTTGTAAATGTGCCCGTAATTTTATGATAACCAATTTGCTACAAAGACTATCGAATTACACAACAATACTATAAAATTCTAATAAATGATACCACACAAATAGTAACTATCAATTACCATTTAATTAGTTGTTTTTTGTTTTTATTTTCATAGATAGCTTGTTAAGTGATGGGTAAAATACGATTTTTCTTGTTTTTGTAACGTATTTATAAAACATAGCAAGTAATATCTCATATAAAAGAGAAAAAAAAATCACATTTAACTATTTCATAGTCAACTTTGCGGCCCATAAGAAAAAATGAAGTTAGGAGTAATATCTCATACTTAGGAATAATTCATCTAATTTAAGCAAACCTGTAACTCATATAATAAGCGAGATCCCCATGCTGGAATTGTAATCTGGGACACCCTGTATATCTTCTCAAAAACATTCAAGAAGAAGTTCATTTACATTGCTGAGCACGTTTTTTTTGTAAACACACAAAACTTAAATTTTAAAAAACATTACCTTAGTCGGAAGAATCTTCTTCTGGCAGTAGATTGTAACAGAAACGAAACGTGTTTTTGAGATGATTGTAAGTATCATTACCGCCATACGAGTGTAAGTCTACGATGTTCTCCTGCAATAAAATCGTACTTTTTAATAGTAGCCCTTTTATAGGAGTATTAGTACATATGATGCAATAATTAACTTTAGTAAAACCTGAATAAATGATAAACCTAATAATATTTTGATTCAATTATTTTAATTAATACTATGATGCCAGATATAGAGTCAAAAATTACGTGTCATCTCAAAAGTTTGGAACGAAAACTTTCAGCATAAAGAGGTACACAAATTCACTAGGGAAGTAAAGTCTCGGAACGAAAAATCGATTATTGACCTCATATTTAAAAAAATGTGATCTCCGCCGGATTACCAATGTGTGTGTCAAAAGAGATCACGAAGTCGGCTGAGACCGTTACCCAGAAGAAATAAAAATAAAAGCACAAGAAGCTAGAGGAATAAAACCAAATCTAGAGAACAAGGCATTTGCAAACATTAAAAGCTACAAATTACAGAATGGGGAAATAAGAATGAAATATCAGATAGAAGTCGAAAGAGTACTTAAAGACCAAATACTGTCAGATACGGATGATTTAGATTTGAAAAATATTTAAAGAAACAATATTAAAAGCAGCAAAATGTGGGGAAACGAGATAAGCTAGGAACAAAAAACACACCCCCCTGGTGGAACGACGCAATCAAAAGGGCGGTTATATTTAAGAAAGATAGGTGGAAGACGTACTTAAAATGTGGGGAGCCTGAAGATAAGATTAAATACCAGGAAAAGAGACGTAGTTAAAAGGCTAATCAAAGAAGCAAAACGCAAAACATGGGAAGACTTCGGCCATAAAATGGAGAAAACAAGGGAGAGGCAATGCCAAACTGCTCTATAGAACCTTGAAAAATTTAAGAAAAGATCAAAACACAAAAATTAAATTTGTTAAGAACAAAAAGGGACAAATACTAACCTCAGAATCAAAGATAAAGAATAGATGGCTTGAATATTTTAACAAGCTATTCGAAACAGGTGAGGAGGTACAACAGGCAGCAGAGTTTGAAGTACAAGACACAACGCAGAAAGCAACATGATAAAAATGCAAGAGATTGAAGAAGCTCTGGAAAAATTAAACCCGGGGAGGTGGCAGAATGCGACAATATAAAGCCCGAAATGTTAAAGTACCCCATGGCCTATTTTCGATGCCCATACAGGGTATCTCGGTTATTATCAGAGATAAAAGAAAACTAAGTACGTAGTCTCGATTTATTTTTTCGAGAGCAATTCATTGCCATAAACCGATTTTTAATATCTTTTTTAATTTTCGAAATATAGCCAAAAACCGATTTTTGTCAATTTTCAAAAATGTTGAATATCTCGCTTAAACAAAAAGATACAGAAAAACATAACAGACATTTTTGGAATGGTTTTTTGTCCTTAATAAGATGTTCAATTGTTTTTTACTCATATCAATACCGATATAATACACCTAACTTTCTTATTTTATATGGCAACCTTAAGCAAATTATATATTTTTGAAAAGCGCAAAAAATAAGCTTTCAATTCATGTCAAAGCCAACTATGGTTGCCATTTAAAATAAGAAAGTTGGGTGTAATATATGAGTTAAAAAAATTGAACATCGCTATCTTATTAAGGACAAAAAACCATGCCAAAAATGTCTTTAAAGTTTTTTTCTATCTTTTCGTTTAAGCGAGATATTTAACATTTTTGATGTCTTTTTTAATACTCGAAATATAGTCAACGCCATTTTTGGCACTTTTCAAAACTGTTAAATATCTCGCTTAAACAAAAGACGTTTTTGGCATGGTTTTTTGTGCTTAATAAGATAGCGATGTTCAATTGTTTTTTACTCATACGAATACCGATATATTATGCCTAACTTTCTTATTTTAAATAGCAACCATAGTTGGCTTTGGCATGAATTGAAAGCTTATTTTTTGCGCTTTTCAAAAATATATAATTTGCTTATGGTTGCTATTGCTATTTAAAATAAGAAAGTTAGGTGTAATATTTCGGTATTAATACGAGTAAAAAACAATTAAACATCGCTATCTTATTAAGGACAAAAAATGTCTTTATTAAAGTTTTTCTCTATCTTTTCGTTTAAGCGAGATATTTAACATTTTTGAAAAGTGCCAAAAATCGGTTTTTGGCTATATTTCGAAAATTAAAAAAGATATCAAAAATCTGTTTATGGCAATGAATTTCTCTCGAAAAAATAAATGAAGACTACATACTTCGTTTTTTTCTATCTCTGATAATAACCGAGATACCGTGTATGGGCATCGAAAATAGGCCACCCTGTACATGAGAGCTAAAGGCACAGCACGCTACTGTGAATACTTAATTTGGCCTGGAAATATAAAAAATTGCCGGAAGATTGGAATTTAGCTATCAATATGCCATTACATAAAAAAGGGGACACCTTGGGCTGTAATAATTACAGGGTACATTACTATCTGTAGCGGGGAAGGTCTACGAAAGAATTTTGGAAAACAGGCAGAGATCTCAACTAGAGAAAACAATCATGGACAATTAGGCGAGCTTCAAACCAGGTTGAAGCACGCAGGACTGAATTTTTTGCCTTAAACAAATATCAGAAATGATACTGAGAGGTATCAGAAGTGTATAAGTTTGTGCAATAGATCTAGAGAAGGCATTCGATTCAGTTCAAAGAAATAAAATATGGTCTTCATTAGGAAACAGAAACATCGCCAAGATTTAATAAGAGCAATTAAGAGTGTCTATAGCAAGACCAAAAATCTAGTAAGAACAGGAGGGGGTTATACGGATATTACGGATACATTCCTGACTTACGAAGGGGTGAGACAAGGAAGTATTCTGAGCCCCATACTATTCATAACAGTGACAGATGATATAGCAAAAAAGGCCAAGTGCATTAGCAAGAGGGATACAGGTGGGCACTAGAAAGTTGATACCTGTCAAAGTAAAGGAATTTTTTTACACGGACGACTTAATTTTAGCTGCCCCAAATGAAATAGAACTACAAAGAACGGTGAACATATGGAAAGAACATCTTGATGAATTCGGCCTGAAAATAAATAATGAAAAATCAGAGATAATAGTAATATCAAGAGAGGGGGAAAACATGTTTCCGTACCTACGCTAATAAATGGAAGTGAATCTTGGATCCCCTCACAAATAGGTTAAAATCAAAAACTGTGGCAGCAGAGATGAAGGTTTTAAGGAGAATAGAAGAGGTTACTAGATTAGATAAAATCAAGAACGAAGAAATTAGGAAGAGGCTCGAAGTTGATCCAATCATACAAAAAATAGAAAAAAGACAACTTAACTGGTTTGGGCACCTAATCAGAATGAAGGATGAGAATCCTGTAAAAGAAATATGGGACGCAGGCTGGGATAGAAAAAAATAGCAGAGGGAGACCACGTAGAAGCTGGAACCAAGAAGTGGGACAAGTATTGTCAAGGAAGAGCACCACATGGAACGAAGCTGCAAAACTAGCCAAGAACGGAATTAAATGCAAAAAGTTCTGCAAATCAGAACACCTCAAAGCCTAACGGCAAAAGAGGAACGGATAACTAACTAAAAAAATTACGGGAAGGCCTATGTTTAGCTTAAAAGTCTAGAATAAATGTTAAACGATTCGCTGAAAGAAGCCGAAAATTCAAAAGGAAGCTGGAAAATTGCCCATCTCCTTGCCAGGGAATCTACAACGACCTTTTAAGGACCAGCAAACAAACCAAAATCACAGATTTTTTAAAGAGGGCAGAAAAGGCAAACGATGAAAAGAATACCGAATAGTGATAAGGAAAAAAAATTTTAAATTAACGGTTATTAAAATAAAAATAGTTATGCATACATAGTTTGTTTCTTTTTGTTTTGTGTTATACATTATGTACAGGGTGGTCTATTTTCGATGCCGATACAGGGTATCTCGGTTATTAGCAGAGATAGAAAAAAAACCAAGTACGTAGTGTCGATTAATTTTTTCGAGAGAAATTCATAGCCGTAAACAGATTTATGATATATTTTTTAATTTTCGAAATATAGCTAAAAACCGATTTTTGGCACTTTTCAAAAATGTTAAATATCTCGCCTAAACGAAAAGATAGAAAAAAACTTTAAAGACATTTTTAGCATGATTTTTTGTGCTTAATAAGATAGCGATGTTCAATTGTTTTTTACTCATACGAATATTGGTATATTACACCTAACTTTCTTATTTTAAATGGCAACCATAAGCTAATTAAATATTTTTGAAAAGCGCAAAAAATAAGCTTTCGATTTATGTCAAAGCCAACTATGGTTGCCATTTAAAATAAGAAAGTTAGGTGTAATATACCAATATTCGTATGAGTAAAAAACAATTGAACATCGCTATCTTATTAAGCACAAAAAATCATGCTAAAAATGTCTTTAAAGTTTTTCCCTATCTTTTCGTTTAAGGAGATATTTAACATTTTTGAAAAGTGCCAAAAATCGGTTATTGGCTATACAGGGTGTGTATAAATTGGCGAAAGCGCTACACGTGGCGATGTTCTTCGTAAAATTCTAAGTCGAAAATCTTGATACAAAAATGTTGTACCATGCTTCCTATGGCCTCAGGAACCATTTAAAGAAGAAAAAAAATGGCAATGGCAATACATTGATTTGCGTTTGGACATTTTTTTATCAGCAATTTTTACTTAGGTATTTACAATTTTTGTTCGAACTGAAAGCCTTCAGTTCGTAAACATAGCTGCAAACTTTTGGGTATCGTAAAACACAAACTAGAAATAATTACGAGAAAAACAGAGATGACAGCTAATGACAATGTTGCCATATGTATTATTTTCATTCAAATCAGTGATTTACATATTTTCAACACCAATTTTTGAAACGAAAAACACAATATCTAGGAAAAAATACCATTCGAAATTTATTTTTATTCCAAATTGCAGCTTTTTCATTTGCAAGTATTAAATAAAAACGCTTATTAAAGGACTAAATGTCAAAACTTTGAGGACCTCTTGCAGACACAGCAAGCATGGTACAACATTTTCGTATCAAGATTTTCGACTTAGAATTTTACAAACAACATCGCCACATGTAGCGCTTCCGCCAATTTTTACACACCCTGTATTTCGGTCACGATACGTTGTCGCTAGAATTTGATTAAGGCTGTGTTTATTGCATCAAGAACATCAAAACAAAATGTTTTCCAGAGTTATATGTGCCACTGGCCATTTTTTTCGGAAAAATAGGGGAAAAACTGAAAAGCTGTAAAATAAAAGTAACTTTTGCGATCACGTTGGCCATAAAACCGTCAAGAGACAAGATCTAAATTTTTCTATTTACCAATTTTTGCAATTAAAATGGTGCAAAGTTTATGAAAAAATCTTAAACGGTTCCGGAGAAAAACGCAAAAACCAGGCCTTTGTAAAAACGGTTTTCCCTATGTTAAACGCCTATGCAAGTCACATAGATATAGTTATACAGATATACCACAACTTCTCAAATCATAGTGCTTATGCAGGGGTTTAGTTTTTGACGTTTTTCTCCGGGACCGTTCGAGATTTTTTCAAAAACTTTGCACCATTTTACTTGCAAAGGATGCGCGCATTGGTAAATAGTAAAATTTCGATTTTGTCCCTAACCGTTTCATGGCCAACGCGATCGCAAAAATTACCTTTTTATATCAATTTTTCCGAAGGTAATGGCCAGTGGCACGTATAACTCTGGAAAACATTTAGTTTTGATGTCTTTGATGCAATAAACACAGCCTTAACCTCTTCAGGGATACTGGCACATATGTGTACGTTTAGTTTTTTTATAAGTCAGCCGCGGTAAACAAAAATTTAATGAAAATTACTACAAGTAGGCAATCACTACAATATTTGCTAACAAAAAAAAAAGAAATATGGGCAAACAAACATGAATTGTCATATTACTGGTCACAATAAATAGCGTGGTACTGAAATTTGTTGACCGTTTTTTTATACTAATAAATTTATTTTATTATATTCGAAGATCTCTATAATTTCAGCTTAAAAAAGTTGAAAGATATGTAAAATATATATAATTAACATAAACCATGTAAATTTTAGAGATTATTTACAATATTCATGCTCATTGACAAGAGATTAGTAAACGTACACATCTGTGTACGCTTATCAACACTGGTAGTAATTTTTTTCTAAACCTCGCATATTCTTATGTGCTACATATTGATTATCTCTTATATTGTACGTGCAACCAGCATTTTAAAAGAATGGAGGATATGGGTACAAAGCGTTATTTTTGTCTAATTTGTTATATATGCGAGAAATGCAATGAACCTGTGCCCTGAATGTATGAAGTCATTTAATTTATAACGTGCCCTTACCGCCCAATGGCCACAAATGCGTGCATTATTTTTCGCTTTTGTGTTTTAAAATTTCTGTTTTAATTCATTGTTTTGAATGTATTTTCAATAAAAATTACGTTTTTAAAAGCTAAAAGTCCTTTTTTGCGGCTTTTATTAATTCGTCCCTGAAGAGGTTAATCAAATTCTAGCGACAACGTATCGTGACCCCCCTTGTTAGTTTTTTTCTATCTCTGATAATAACCGAGATACACTGTATGGGCATCGAAAATAGGCCACGCTGTACATATGTTAATATTTTTAATAAAAAATACATTGCTTGTATAAATTCAAGAAAAAAAAAATGTTTTTAATAAAATTTCGGAACCTGACCCCACTTTTTGTACTGGCTCTGGGTCTCATTTAACACGGTTTCACACAACACGCCGTTTTCTAGGAACCTATCTACCGTGTTATAGGGGGTTACTTGTATAACGTTGCAATTAATGCTTTCATTCCTGACGCTACTAAATGGTAAAAAGTAAATATAATAATGTGGTTAAAACAAAGAGCACAGAATTTGTTTTTCGAGCTAGTCAATCGAGAAACTGTTTTGGTTAAATTACTCACCATTCCGAAAATCGTCTCCCGCATTTCGTCGAATTCCATACACATCGGCAAGTTGGACTGGTAATGGTGTATCGTGAAGGTATTAAACATCTAAAACATACAATTTAGCTCGCATAATACTGTACGCCGACAAAAGAGCACTTACGTGGACATCTGTTTCTTCCCCTGGCCAGTTGATGCCAGGTGTACGCAAGCTGAACCAGCAGCTCCTCATAAGGCGGTCTGTGAGATGTAAGCTGAGCCTACCCGTTTCCTCGTATCTGACTGTATCGGCAAAACCCTCAATGTAGAGAGGTTTCTGTAATATGCAAGTTTTATTTTATTCATATTTAACACGATTTAAAATCTTACCTTGTCATTTGAAGACTCCAGCATGAACGCCACAGTCTGGCCCAAGTATAATATGTCATTTCGGGTAATATTCAGTGGACTGAAAACATGCGACTCATATAGCTGTACATATTTATGCCTGGGCAATTACAGATAAAACTAAAACTAGGATCGTTACAGTTACAACAAAGAACCAAGGGCATAACATCACTTTAGATGGGCTTAGGTTGGAACAGGTAGATAGCTTAAATATTTAGGAGCGATCATCGAGAAAAGTGGAGGAATGAACAAGGAAATAAGCGAAAGGACAGGAAATGTGAGAAGAACATTTAACAGTCTAAGAACCAGTGGCGTAGGCAGGAGGGGGTCAGGGGGTGATAGGTTCGCAATAAGTCGTTATAGAGCCGGAGAACTCTAAATGTTGTGCTTAAAAAAAAAGGTCTTCGGCTCTTTTTTCGTTTATTAACCCCCCCTCCCCATGGAAGCATCCTGCTAAGAACAACATTTTTTGTAAACAGAGAAGTCCCAAAACGAACAAAAGTGGTAGTGGTCAAAAAGGTAGTAACTCCGGCACTTTTATACGGAAGTGAAATGAGGACACTCACACGCAAAATAGTAGCCGTGTGAATGCAGCAGAAGTGAGATTTCTAGGAAAAATCCAAGGAAAAACAAAAAAAGATGGTATCAGAAATGAAACATACAGTGATGTTTGGTACAATAGATACTGTCACAGCATTTGCTTAACTGTAGGGGAAACCACCTGAAACCCTACAGTTACAGACGGCTCCGGGATTTGAACCCACAACCTCTCGAATGTCCGTTAGGTTATTCACACAACCAGCCACCTAGCTCGGTCAATATACCCTAAATTTCACCTTTTATTACCTATCGATACAGTTTAGTTGAAATTTTGGAGCTAAATATAATAAATTGATCTGCACCTTCAGTTTATCAATGCACTATGCTTCAGTACAAAAATTAGTTATAACTTATAAACAAAACCTCGACACCGAAAGGTACAAAAGGAACCGATTAAGAAGAAAAGAAGACAAAACATGAGGCTTCAAACTCAAACTTCTTATACAACTCGCATTCCAGCAAGCTATAATTGTCTCACATATCAATAAAAAAAACTTTTTAACGTTACAACTTACTGTACGATCCTGAAGGCGTTCCTAACACAAGGGGAAGTATTTCTGCTGCCACTTAAAGCACAACCAGCACAGAGGGGACTGTTCCGTATATCAGGGTCCACCACACACGATACAACTGTATTACACTTAACTGGTGGACTGTCTCCATATTTCATTACGCCGTTGGTAAATGCTTCAAGTTGTATGCAATCACTATATCGTACAAGTCTTGGGGCCGTAGCGGTAACATCAATATACTTGTTCATGTTTAGCTTAAGTGCTGATATATGCACATCCATGAGAGCTTCCCTTTCCACATTCTCCCTTCTTGCTCTTATGAGATCCTGGAATAAAAATTACCACAAATGAAAGTAAAAAGTATGTTTAGCATATATATGGATCTACCAACTTCAACTAAGCTATCTATTTCCGGGTCTTTAGGTGCCCGACTTTGGTACGTGATCAAACGGCGACGGTAATGAAAACGTGATCGTTGTTTTCGATCGGCTCCATATTCCTGGTCCTGGCTCGATCCCGGTTGTTCTCCGTCATTAGGATTCATGTTTCTCATAGGTAAAGATATTATAAGCGAATTAACACGAACTTTAAAAATAATATTATACACGCACTTCGATTAATTAAATTTTGAATAATTTCCAATTCCAATACGCAAATAACGAACCAGCTACATCCATGAAAAATCAAGATATAAATTCAAACATAACAATTCCGCCAACTAAAACTGTTGTAACAAAAAGCACAGCGGCAAGCGCGGAACGCAACCGGTACAAACGATTCTAAAATTACTATTTATGAATTATATTATTATTTTTTACGAATTACGAATTTTACGAACTGACGCGATTAATTTATGCGAAAATTATTTCACGTATGGCACTTTTGCCATGTTTTACTAGTAAAATCATTTATTACAATTATTTAATGAGATTTCTTTAATCGTTTAACGGTGCTCAATGCTCATAATTGTTATAACTTAAGATTTGACTTTTTTTTTGAAGATTGCTTTTAATATTTAAATAAATTATCTTAATCTGATGAGCTTTCAAACATTTTAATTTACTAAATTATCTTTACGCCTTTGCACTTCCAAAAGTGTGGTGATCAAAAAATGAGTTAGTTGATGTTACTTCATTTTTAAAATACAATTATTTTAATGGTTTTGAAGTTGGAGAACTTTTGTCTCGAACTGTAATAAATTTTATTAAAAATTTAAAAGATGTTATTTTTTATTCATCATAAAATATTGCGTGCTATAGGGTTGCCAGCATTGCGCCTACGATGATCTGGGGCGGTATTCTCAACTCCTCCTGTTCAGCGACGTCGCTACCATTGAGCGCGAGGGATGCACAAACCGCTGACAATCGTATTCCCAACGTCTCCTCTCGCATGCGCTCCACTCGCATTGAAAGCGAGTGGGTATACCTACTCGTGTTGGCAAATACCGCTCGCTTTGCTACATATCGTAACCTTACTTTTTGTGTGTTGTTCTGTTATTATGGATGATATTAACTATTTAAATTTAATTGAAGACTTAGAGGAGGCTGAAAATGGTGTGGCCGAACCTCATAATATAATATTATTAAATCCATTTACGCAATTAAAGGAAGATGAATTTCGAAAAAAATTTAGAGTTTCTAAAGATACATTTCAATTCATTTTAAATATATTAAGGCCGCATATGCGTGACGCTATTAAAAGAACGGATATTGATCCTGCCCTCAAGGTAAGTTCTTTCAAGGATAAATAATAAATTAGTTATCTCATATATTTTAATAATTTTGCATATTCTTATATTTGTTATAGTTATTAACAGCACTTAAGTTTTTTGCTACTGGCAGCTATCAATTAGATGTTGGGAATAACTATTGTCTAGGGTTATCACAGGCATCAACCAGTCGATGTATCCATGAAATAATCGAATTACTAAATAGGGAAGATATTTTAAACCGATTTATAAAATTTCCTAATAATTTAGAAGAGCTAAATGCGATTAGAAAAAGGTGAACATGTCTTAATTAGTAATTAATTTTTGTTTTTAATATTACTTTTCATAGGTTTTATGAAGAATATCATTTTCCAGGAATCATAGGATGCATTGATTGCACACATGTTGCAATTTTTCCTCCTAAAATTAATGATCCTGATTTTCCGGAACATTTATATGTTAATAGAAAGGGTTATCACTCTCTAAATGTACAATTGGTAAGTGGCAAGTTTATTATTTTAGCATTATCGACACAACATTATATAGTTTTAAGAATGAAACCATTTGTTCTTTATAAATATTTTTTTAGATTTGCGACAATAATTTAAAAATTTTGAATGTATGTGCAAGGTATCCAGGAAGCACTCATGATGCCTTCATCTGGAACAATAGCAGTGTGAAAAACGTTTTGGAAAATTTGCACCGAACTGAATATAAAGACTATTTTTTATTAGGTAAGATATTTTACTCACAATCTGTTAATAATCTGTTCATTTGTACCCATTCAAAACGGTCCGGGAACAACTCATTGTTTACTTCACTTCCAAGCTAGCTGGGAAAAATCTTTCCCGGCTAGCATGTGACACTTCCTTAAAATAGTATACATACCTCACGGGAAGGATCATTCCAGCCTCGTGCTCATAGCTCCCCTCGGCGCTGCGCGCCTAGTGCATTTAACAAAGCACTTGGCTGTAATGATCCACTTCCTCGCTCGGTATGTAATATACTATAACTGTATGACAGATATTAATAATATACAACCCTTATTAAATGTTGTGGTAAATTTTCTTGTTGCATTTAAGGGGACTCCGGCTACCCATTACGATCCTGGCTGCTCACGCCAATTTCCCCAGAACCTAACCCAGATACTCCAGAATTTCAATATAATGCAGCTCATAAGTCAATACGATCTATTATCGAACGCTGCAATGGAGTCTTAAAAATGAGATTTCGATGTTTATTTAAACATAGGGTGCTGCATTATGACCCAGATTCCGCATGCAAAATAATAAACGCCTGCTGCATATTACATAACATTTGTTTACATATGAATGAGGCAGATATAGAAAGTGATGACGAGGATAATGAGGATAACGATTATGGTAAGAATATATAATTAAACGGTAAATTACATTTGGGTAAATTAAACATTGTATATATTTTTTATTATAGGTATATATTCTGATACCAGTGATGATGAACAAGATGTTGCTGGAAGAAACAGAAGAATTGTTAATCCAGAATTGAATGCTGGTAAAAAACAGCAGAGAAAAATTGTTAGCGTATTGTTTAGAATGTAAAGCTATGTATTTTTTTTTTAAATGTAAATGTAAAAAATTAATTAATATGTTTTCTGTTGTTTTAATTTTACCATCATTTTATATGTATTAATGGTCTACAAATAAAACAAAGGATTTGTTAAAAAAATATATTTTTTACAAAAAATTTGGTAAGAGAAAATATGCACTTCATTCTGCATCAAATAAAATATCACATTCAAAAAAGTAACATCACATTAACAAAAATATATCACATTCTAAATTAGTTTTAAAAAAACAGGCTATATAATATAATAAACAGTGAAACTTGAAAAAAATATTTTGGCTGTAAAAACTAACCAATATATACAATAAAATCAACATTGTAAGAAATAATCGCATAAAAAAAAGTATATCACATTCTAAATTTGTAAAAAAAACAGTCTATATAATATAATAAACAGTGAAACTTAAAAAAAATATTCTAGGTGTAAAAAACTAAACCAATATATACAATAAAATTTACAATATATTATCTACAAAACGTTCGACACTATTGGCAATTTTTTCGATTGCATCTGCTATTCGGTTATTACACTGTTCTAAAATAGCAATTTTTTTGTTGTAGTAACTTTCTTTTAAAGCTATTTTTTTATTTAGCATGGTTTCGTAGTGTTCAACAGCTTCACTAGCTTTTCTAATTTTTTTTGTTTTACAACCTTTTACAATTGTCCTGGTTTTTTGTTTTGGATCGTCAACAATACTTTGGTTTTTTCTTTTTAGCGCTCCAGAAGGTGATGTTACTTCGATGTTTTGTGTTTTGTGTGCTTTTTCATCCGTAAAGATTGAATTGTCTTCAAATTACAATAACATTATAAAATAAGCCAAAAACTTAAGGTATGAAAGTTACAACAAAACTTTTCTAAAGTTATTGCAAATGAAGACAAAAAATTAACATACCTTTATTAATATTGATTGCTTCCACTATTGGTTCTGCAACATCATGGCCAGTAATCATCACCGGTTTAATAATGTTCAATATTGCTTCCTCGGTTTTGTTCATAACATTTTCTTGGCAAGGTCCACCACCTGTGCCTCTTCTGTATTGCAGACTTTGCGAATGTTTTTGTTTGGTGCGGGATCGGATGTGTTGCCATGTCTATGAAATAATTATTTTAATATACGCGTTGATTTTAAAAGTGTAATCGGTTAGAAATAAATCTTGAGACAAAAGTATGCAACATATTTGCCATACAGTCTTGTAAATTAGTACATCTCAGGCAGTTAATTAAGTTGTAATTAGGTATGCATTATTATATTGCGTATAAATCCATTATCATTCTCATGAATTAAATAAAATAATATTAGGTTATACATTTCATAATAACAAGTGTGTATAGTCATTCAAATAATGGCAAATATTTCTTAAACAACCAAATCAACAAATAAACTTCTTGGTTACGTTAAAGGAAATCATGCAACCAAATAAGTAATATATTTTAATAAATATTTATACATACCGATCTCCAATCCTTCCAATCTTTTTGGCATCCCGGCATACTATTTAAAGTTGTAGCAATTACATGCCATTGCTTTTGGGCATCGACGTAAGTAAAATTTTGAGAAAATTTTCCACTTAACAATTTACTGTTTTCACTAAGCATTTCAACTAATGCCCCTTTCTGCTGCTCCGTTAACTTAACCATTTTGAATCGAAACAAAAACTGATTTTAAACATTAAAAGTGGCGGTAAACGCAAAATTCCAATGTTGCAACATCTACCCACTCGCTTCGAAGAATTGCAAAGGCAGGGGTAGATGAGAATACAGAAACGACTGCTCCACTCGCATTGGCAACGCTCGCTTTCATGAGCACTGCTGTTCAAAGCGAGCGAGTTGGGAATAGCGCCCCTGAGGAAAATAATTCTGCAGGGTGGAAAGGCGGTTAACTTAAAAAAAAATATATATAGATGAAATCGTTTTTTACATTATAAAGATATAATTCCAAAAATTATTTTATATTACTTTTATTAAATAGCATATCATAATTCTCGATCTTTGTTGATCACAGAAAATAAAAAGCATAAACTTTCTTTGGAAAATATCTACAAACTTTTACCAGGCATTGTTCATTCAATATCTATTGTTAAACAATCACAACATTAAAAGTATTAAAAGTCCTTAGTTTTTGTAAATGAGAAGATCATTAACAGATAACTTCTTTTGGAAATTAGAAATTTTATAAAACAACTTAATATATCTTTATATATTTAAAAACATGAAATTGAAAAAATTCTGTCTTAGAAGATAAGCAGAGTAGTAGAAACTTAATTTTTCTGCAAAGAAAGTAAAAATTTAATTTTCTCTTATTATAATTTTTGTTACTTTGCGCACACACTTTCTATCAACGACTTTTGCTCTGGAGTTAACCCGAAGTCTTCTGGTCAACATGACAGTGTTGGCAACCCTAGCAAGCTTTGATAATATTTTTCACTTAAATTTTAATTTATGAAGTTAATGAAACAGCAGTCAAAAAATTAAATGGGTTGTGGGTAGTTTAAATCAGTTATTTTCAAAACTAATAATTTTTTATCACCTACATTTATAAAGAACATCACTTATTTTATTCTACCAATATTGCATATTTACTAATAAATTATGATTACACGAATAACTCGAAAAAATCGACTTATTCATGTTTAAAATTCAGCAAAATGGACCAAACAAAACATGCACCCTGTTTTTAATACGGCCCATGATGAAAACATGTTACAAACCCCTGGTCTATTACATTAGTGTCTTTTTGATAACTTTAAAAATGATAAACTGTTTGAACATTTTTTGTATTTTGATATGTCACCACCAATATTAAAGAGATACTTAAATTAATTATTAATTTAACAGACACGATAAGAATTCAACTCTGATTAGATCCATATTATTACGTTTAATTAATTTAAGTAGATTTTTGCATGCTATTATACCGGGTGTAATGGTGTAAATGAAGTGTGGTACACCCCCTTTTTTTTTTTAGTTTTAATTTTAGATAAATACAATTTTGGACATATTATATGTGCAAAAAATCAGGCTTTAGGAGCACATTCACAAAATGGTTTCACTTCCGGTTTCGCCGGAAATGACCCCAACTTTGTTATTATCAATGAAACACCCTGTATATTTTTACATTTTTGGAAAAAGCAAGCGATTTTGGATACAACTGCACTGTTTTGGTTAATTTTTACTATCTCAAATAATTTTTGAAACAAAATTTAGTTTTTTATTAGGTGTGCTGTGACCTGCAAAAATTGAATGTTATTACGTCAACAATTATCCAAAAAACGTTTTTGTAAATTTTAAATATCATTTAGGTTACTTTAATCAGCTTTGAAGGTTGCGGAATGGGTTTTTTTGACAAAAAATCATTTTTTTTAAATGGAACTATGGTGGTACAAGCGGTTATTTAGATGGATCATCTTTTAACGAATCCATCGATACCAATAACTTGTATTTTTATTAAAAGTCTGCTTCAAAAACTTCAAATTATTGTAAACATTTATTAAGAGATCATGTTAATCGCAGTACACTGTACATTATGTAAAAATGATTACCAAAATTTTTAAACTTTTTAATTAAATGACTAGATATAGTAATTAAACATAAAACAATGATCATTTGTATTGTTGTAGTTACGCAAAGTGTGCTGCGATTAACAGGATCTCTTAATAAATCTTCACAATAATTTGAAGTTTTTAAAGCAGACTCCTAATAATAATACAAGTTGCTGGTATCGATGGATTCGTTAGAAGATAAATAAATAAGCTATCATATTTATATCTGTAAAGAGATAATGTAGGTTGATTAATATTCCTTGCAGTCATTGTATTTTATTTATTTAACGACTACACACAAAAAAAAGTATTACAATTTTAATAACACAAATTTGTGTCGAACCGAAGCAATACATAATCGACAAAGTGTACCTGGTATCACTATTAGGG
>OX393584.1:21263098-21348480 GCA_947652605.1 Elmis aenea
AGGATTTACGCACATTTTGATTAATATGCACTTATAGGCTAACTAGTTTATTCAATTTCATGTAGCAATTATTTTTTTATGTTCTATTATTTTATTTACAGAATTTATTTAATTTTTTTTTTGTGGTTTCATTTCAACAAATAATTTGTCTTTCATTTTCCATTTTTCTTCGAGCTCCCTTTAAGGTTTAGAAACACTAGTAAAGTTCACAACAATAATAAAATAGATTTGGTTGCCAATTTATTTATTGCTTATTGGTGAATCCACAAGACTAAGTATCTACCTACTATTAGTAATAAAATACACGAAACGGTGAATAAACCATGTCAATTTGCTCTTGTAAAGTGAATTTAATTGTGGAAATGCCATAATTCAAGAAATTAATGACAAGTTCTTGACGTTAGTGAAGTGAATAGTCAGCTATTTCGATTTCCACGGCATCCTATTTGCTTTAATAACGATTAGAAAGAAAAAAAAGTCGAATATCTCGAAAAGTACGAGTTTTGGGTATAGGACATACTTAACAAAAAATGAAGCTCTCTTAAAGACGAATTCGATGACATAACAAAATACAGGGGTTTGCATTTGAAAAAATTGAGTTACGGGCTTTTGAAAATCAGGAAAGTTGCCACCTATTTATGAACACCCTGTATGCGTGATTTAAACTTTTTCGTATCGAGCTAATAGAGCAATGTTTCCTGCATATCCTTACCAAATTAAAACTCTGTGCTTCGAAAAATGACTTCAGGAGAATATTTTTAATAAAGACTTGAAACCTTGAAAAATTTTGAAAATTATTTTTTTTTAGTGACAAGGCCGCATAAAAACCTGTACTATTTTATATCGATGTAAAGCTAAAATGAAGGCGGTCAAGAATATGAAATAAAAAATGGGGTGTTGTATTTGAAATATAAAAGTTGCTATTGGTTCCAGAGAGGTGACTCACCCTGTATATTTAAAAATATTTTTATCGTGTTCGGAAGAAAAAACTGTAAGAAATACCGTTTGAATCAACTTTTTATCTCAAACCGTTTATCCACAATCGACCGATCCGCCACTAATGACTCACCCTGTATATACGGTTTGTTCCAGCAGACGATTTTGTACTAATTCATGAACTGGTTTATGCACATGCGTCAACTATTGACTAATAAAAATGTATTAGCCGCTGCCGGAATGCTTTAACGACATGTCGGCCAACTGTAAATGACATTTGCGTTAATTGGGTTCACAGAAATTTACACACCACAAGAGTAAAAATCTTAAGAAACCTGTACTCAATGGGACTGGGAGGGTGATGGATAGCTACCAGAGGCCACGTTAGTTGTGAACATCGCATGCGTGTAAAAATCTCAGTGTTACTTCTGCCTTCCTTTATGTACTGCTTTTACTGTCCACAAACTAGTTCATGAACTGATTTGATAACTGCTGGAACAGCCAACTAACTGTCTGATAAACTATCACAGACTGTGCTGGCACGCGACATTGATACTGTGCAGAATCCTGATAGTCCATCGCATTGTACATAGCCTTGTTGGAACAAACCTATAATGTTGACGGATGAAATTTATATCCATGTTACTTTTTTTTTACAAAAAGTAATGAAAAGAGAAAAAGCAATACTACTCTTTTTAGTAAATAGTTAATATGGCTTATTTTTAAGAAAATCATAAGTTTTATGTTATATTGTTAACTAAATGAGTCATGAAAAAACTGACAACCACTACATTTGGAAAATCAAATTCAAATTTTTGTACTGTATTGTATAAAGTTACCCATACATTTTTAAAAGCATTTGAATATCGCTCACTATTATACGCAACCTTTTGCCAATTCAACCAAATCTCCAACTCTCATATTAAGCAAGATCCCCATTGTGACTCAAATTAAGTAATACAATTTGTACAATATTTTAAAATGACTTAAATAAACACTTACCCCAATGACTTCCATAAAAACTTCATATTCTTTGATGTCCCTTCTTAGCTCTCCCTTAATATTCTGTACCCTAAAACAAAAAACATTCTAAATTACTGAGTAACAAAGATTTTTATAAAATGCACATTAATAAGAGAAAATAAAAATTGGAAATAAATAACACTAACCAAAATTGTAAAATTATGCACAATAATAAATACAGTAAATACTCGATAAAAGCAACTTCGATAAAAGCAACTTTTTTTCAATTCAGTTAACTCGACAAAGGCAACTTTTATTTTGTTCCTACCTTTTCAAAAATATTATGATTCCATTTGGAATCAATGGTCACTTGTATAGATCAGTGGTTTCTACATGTATACTTGACCTGTGACAATTACAGTAAAATAGATTAGAATTAGAATAGCTTCTAAGAAATTCAGAATGGGTTCAAAATTTTGGAAAACAAGAGACCGTTTCAGGGTAACTTGTTATTAACGGGACTGAAAAGATTATGTAAAATGCTTCCTGTCACACTGGATTCGATGAGCTCTCATCAGTCGACGGCAACATCAAGGCATTTTTTTCCCTGCCAAATGTAACATCCCTTATTCAACCGCTCGATCAACAAACAATTAAATCCATGAAGGATGCATACAGGAAGAAACTGTTGATGCGATTATATACAATGTCTGGTGATGTTTCTTCGAAATTAAAAATCATAATAAACACTATTTTAAAAACACTAACTTGTTCTCTAGCAACAATAAATCTTTTATTTTTTCTTAATTTGCGAATATGAATGAAGTTTGATTCAAATTATTTTACAATAGTGCACCTTATTCGACAAAAGCAACAAAATTCGAAAAAAGCAACTATTACAACCATAAACGATTCAGAAAAGTTGCTTTTAGCGAGTATTTACTGTAATGAAAGAAACAAAGCATTTAGTTTTACACTGTGTATCAATAAGAACTGTCTAGCCCAGTACAGTGGCGGATTAAAAACTTGGAGAGCCCCAAGCGCAATCCAGTTTTGAGGCCCCCCTTCTACTAAATATGATACTGTTATTGCAATCTTCCCCACCTATCTTACAACGAGGTAGCAAACATTTCAGATTGTTTGATTGAAATTTGCTTCTATTTTTGACTCTCTTCCAATTTGACCTGGCCAAATCATTAATCCCATTTAGGATATAGAGTACCCAAAAAACTTTTTGTTTTTTAGCTCTACATTATTTCGAACAAAAACAATTTATACAAGACTTCTAATTACTTTTTTGTTTATGTTTTCACAGAAAACTTTGTCTGACCTTATGCACTTATGTGCAGATTTTAATAATAACGTAATCTTCACAGTGTCCGACAGCCAAGCAGCGTTAAAAGCTCTTGGCTCGTCGGAAGTAAACTCAGGACTTGTTCTGAACTGCACACGGGCACTCAACGTGCTAGGAAGCAGAAATAATCTTAAACTGGTATGGTGTCCAGGGCACACTAATATACCAGGGAACGAGAAGGCCTAGCCTAGCCAAAATTGGCAGCGAGACACCTTCCTTCGGCAGAACCCGCAGTTGGTACATCCTATGGAACAGCCAAGCGGTGTCTTAATGACATATTAATACAAGGGCATAATGCTCATTGGAAAAAAGTTGCAGGACAAGCCCATTTTAAGGCTATCATGTCAATGGTCTCTAAAGAAAAGACAAAAGAAATGCTCAGGATGAGCAGAGCAGACATCAGAGCAGCCACAGGGTCACAGGACACTGTGGGCTAAACAAACACTTCTACATAATGGGGCTCTCAGAGACTGATATATGTAGTGGATGTGGTGAAGAAGAAGAAACTCCTCTTCACGTAATATGCCAGTGTGAAGGATTCACAGTATTCACACCCTATCGGCGTAGACTTCTAGGGATGGAAAAAGCCAACCAAGAAGAGCTAAGAAAAACACCCTTAAATAAAATCCTGGAGTTTTTCAAAAACGCAGGACTTCTTTAAGGGACTATTACCAGGGGGTACAATAGACCAATAGGTCGTAGTACAGGTACCCGAAAGGGGACTACCTCCGCGGAAATAATAAAATAAATTGATTGACCTAATGTTTACTATTTTAAGTTTTAGGAAAAATGATTCTTGCAAAAGATACTTATATTTTACATAAAGTGACAAGGGAATTGCAAAAGCTTTCAAACAACAAATCTATGGCGTACCTGAAAGACAAAAATAAACTCAAAAATGATAGTTTAAAATCTAATAATTCCAAAACCATTAAATATATGTTAAAACCAACATTTTTAAACATGGGTTGCGATCCAATAAGCATTTTATTTTGTATAAACTTTAACACTGTCCAGAGGCGGATTTAACGGCGGGCGCACCGGGCGCGCGCCCTGGGCCCCGACTTCTGAAGGGCCCCGCAAAACCCCAACTTTATTTATTTAAAAATATGGTTTACATGTATTTCTATTTTCCCGGTCTCTCTCTTTTTTTTAAGGGGCCCAGTATATTCTTCTGCGCCCGGGGCCTCAACCGACTATAATCCGCCTCTGACACTGTCTCTTAAAATAAAGAATATACAGGTATGGAACTTTTACTGGAACACCCTGTATACATATATAATAATATATGTTAAGTAATTGTATAAGCATAAACAAAAACTTACTGAGAATATGTGTGAAGCAATTTCTCTTTGTTTAATTGTGAAAAGTCCAAATTTTCTTCACTTATTAAAATAGTCAGGTCCTCATGTAATGTTTCAATACGATGTTCTAGTTCGCTAATTCGCTCATAATAAAATGCTGCTGAAGTTCCTAATAAAAAAGTAACAGTAATACAACAAAATTACATTAGTTATGCACGTTATGAAAAACGGCTAAAAATGATGAAACAATCTTTCAGAAGAAATTAAACATGTTCATACCTGCTGTATTACTGGATGATGACACATTAGATAAATTCATGTCGTCAGATTCTACAAGTTTCTTCACAGAATGTTGTGCTACGCTACTTCGAGGTGTGGAAAATATATTACGTGTGACTTCTTCAATACCTTTACATGTAAAACGTAGGTAACAATCTTCAAACAACTTACTCGGATATATTATATCTTATTGTAAGCTATATCACGTTGATTTACCACTACATCAATCTGATACTATAAATGTGCATCCACCATAGAATAAGAGTATGCACACCAAGCGCGCCAAACTTGCGCAATACGTTCGCAGACGTTGCAGTTCGTGCTATTTGGACGTAAAATGTACGCGGTTTGCCGTCGGAATCAGACGAGCATAAACGTTTTGCGCTGTTCCACGCGGCGCTGCTCAGCGCAGCGCAGCTTGGCGCGCTTGGTCTGGACGCCCGCGCCCCTTAACGGTACAAATGAAGGACTTTTTATCTAATAAAAAAACAGCAATCGAGAATTTATCAAAACCATCACGGTGGTGTCACTGGAATGTCAGTTTGAAAATTTGAACACTGCGGCGTGCTTAATATGACAAAAACAGAACAAATGCGCAAGCGCCAATAATATAAAACTAACTTTGTTTAAAAAAACAACTTTTATTTTTACATGTACCCGTATCAAACTTGGCCGAAATGTGTAGGTGTTTCCCATTAACTTTGTGGGATAATTAGAAAGAAAACACGTAATTGGAAGTATGATTTATAGTCAGGTTTATAGTCATCTTCAGAATTTTTTACTCTGGAATAAAATTGAAAATGTCATTCGTCCATAAGAAAGTACGACTTAAGAGGAAAAAATTCGTCCCTCTTTGTTTTTTGCTGTAAACGTAGCCGTTTTCGAGAAAATTAGCGCTAAAGATGCATCGACAAACTCTGTTTATACACCTCAAATATTTTTTTTACTAAACTTAGTTGGCTAATGTCATGCTTGCAAAAAATTCTGAAGATGGTAAGCGGATGACCTGACTATAAATCATACTTCCAATTACGTGTTTTCTTTCTAATTATCCCACAAAGTCAATGGGAAACACCTAAACGTTTTGGCCAAGTTTGATAGCTCTGGCTTAAACAGCTAGGACGTATTCGATTTTTTGATTTTTATTTCTTGCAACTTTGGAGGTCTCTAACTTTGAAAGGAAGCATTTTCGGATAACAAAATATTTGACAAATGGTCATCATTTTCACTCAGGAATATGCACCTACTTTTTAGCGGTGTATAATTGGGACACCCTGTATAATTCAATATAATTTCCATCTTCAAAATTCGTGAAAGCAAAAAATAAACAAATCATCCACATTTTTTGTTCCGTTCTTCCTAAAACACATTTTTTGTTCCGGTCTTCTTAAAAAAAAAATGTAATCCACCTTTTGTACTGTATTTTTGTCTAGAAATAATGGTCACCGTAAGTATACCGGATGTAAACGAATTAGGCTCACCTCCTTTAATTCTTAGTTTATGATTTAAGAAAAAAAAAACACATTTCAGACGTATTGTATATTATGCGCATTCACCTAACTCGATTATTTGAACGTAATAATATACCTATACAGTATACACGGTTATCTCATTGTTGGTTTTTTCTGGAAACTATAATACATTTGCTATTTCAATTTGAACATCATATTCTATTTTTAGTATATTTTTATGTCTGAAAAAGCAATAAATACAACAACATAATTTTAAAAACTTTAAACAGCCGTAAATACAGTTTTGACATAAATTATATTTTTATATCATATTAAGTGTACCGTGACCTTCAAAAATTGAATTTTTCCAGGTCAGCATGTATCCAAATAACATGTTTAATGCACATTTTAGCTACTTTATTCCAGGGATGGGAATAAGTCGGCAGAAATTGATAAAAATAAGTAATATAATTTTAATTCTTTTTCAAAATCAATTGGTATTGATACAAAGTAAATACTTTTATTGAGCCCAACAACTTTATACTTAACTTTTATAATGGATTCAAATCTAAAATATCCTATTTTAATTCGAATGGTAGCTGATTTTTATGGTCAACATAAATTCTTTGCAATTTTAAGAATTAGCTAGCCTAATTGGGTGCAGTGGCTTTTTGACTTTGGAGCACACTGTATATATTTTTAAAACCAATGTAATTCTACAACAATCCGTAACCTCTGTCTTTTCTTACTTCTTGTCTAATTTAGAGCTTAAAATCTTATTCGGCATAAGTAGAACCTAAAAAGTGGTAATATAATTCCATAGTTTTTTATGAAACTCATGGGTAAATATTTTAATTTCCAAAATGCAAAATTTGCTTAAATAATTACATAGTGTCAAAACGAGTGAGCAAAAGCTGGTCATTGCAGATTTCAGCCAATTCTTCCTCTTGAAAATTTCATTCAAACGTAGCACTATTTTGTGTTGCAAATTGATTTTGTAATTATGAATTTCCCACGATGTGACGGGCCGTGTACAGTGTACACAGTTGTCACGTCACCACTCAAACCCCCGTTTAATATAGAAGCAGATAAACAATTAATAATTGCATTTTAAAACAAAGAGCTAAGATTAAATTATTTTATAAAAAAACTCAATGAAATATACAAAATCAGAAATAACGCTCGATTAATAAATTGAATGAAAATAGAAAAAAAATTGTAGAAAATTCTTAACGAGTGTTTGTAAGAAATAAACAAAAACAATAGAAAACTAAAATTTATTTTTAAGCCTAATGCTATAAAACAAATTAATGCTTATTTAAAAACTGCTAAAGTAATAACAAAATGTATGAGAAATTCATATTTCTAATATTAAAAGGCATTGGCAAAATACTGATTAATTTAAAAATATTTCGAGTCCTTTCAAACAGACAAGGAGAAAAAAAAAACTCACCTTAAATATATTATATTACCTATTAATTTAGAAGTTTCTTAAATTTAAAATCCTTATTTAAAGACTATGATAAATTAAACAATTAATATGAAAATTTTCAATTAAGTACTTTAAACAATACCATTTATGTTAGAGAATTTGACAGTTATGATTCACGCAAACAATGATTACGATAAAATTATTAATATTAATATGCACTCAGCCAATATTACAAGTAATAGAGGAATAATTAATTAATTAATTAGGCATTGTACTAAAAATTTAACTGGTAACTTGAATGCTGAAGATGACGAAAGAATTATTAATATTTCAAAAATCAACAATGCAAACATATCAACAAAAAATTTAAAATCAACTAAATATGCAATACACTGGTAATAATCTAATCATAAAAAGATTTAAGGATAAAAGATATTCAGCACAACGAATTAGTTTTAAAATCAAGATTTTTGCAATTAAATGAAATATTAAAAAATTAAATTGCACATCAAAAAAACATTGTATTTGCAAAAGATATTTACAATCGATTAATAATACTATGTAATGCAATTTTAAATAATCTTCAACTGTTTTTTAAATAAATTCAGCTAATACTAGTAGAATATGGCAGTATTGTAGGAGGACGTGTTTTGGGGATTGTCAATATCAACCAGGGATGGAAAACGTAACGTAACGATACCCGATAACGTTATAATAACGATTCAATTATAATTTTTTATACAATAACGTAACGATATTTTAATAACGTTATATAACGTTATATAACGTTATAATAACCGATAACGTTTCGTTAAAAGTTATTTGGTATCGTTATTCTCTATAAATTAAATTTTTATATGGCGATCTTTTTAATTTTAGAAGATATAATATTTTGTTTGCATTTTAGAAATTAAAATGAAAATAAAATATCTCAACCTTAACGTAATTTTGTAGGTACTATTTTTTAAATTTACATTTACAGATCCCAAAAATAATTTCAGAGTTACAAATAAAAATTATTTTTATACAGCATGTTTCTTAAATAATGCGAAAAAATTCGGGAGGTGATACTTAATCGAAAATTAAGAGGGGTCTTTCAAATTTTTTTTTTCTTTAGGGTCTCCTTTCGGAGTTACACCCCCCTAAAGGGGATCGGTAAAAATGGGTTTTTATTTTATTTCCCAAATTTGTATAAATGTGGGAGATTTATACTTATAAAAAGGTTTCCCATAGTAATATTTTTAATCATCTCCCACCTTCACAGGGGGCTGAAAAGTGCGACCTCTGTTGATTTTTTTATCAGGACTTTTTGGTAGTTGAAATCTAGCAATTTTAAATTTTCTTTAAAAACTTGATTTATTTAGAAGTTTTTTTATTCTTTAACTGTTCTCGTTAAACCTACAGTTTTTGAGTAAAAAATTATATGAATGAACATGAACAATCAAATATTCCAATATAAAACGATATTGGATAGAAGTGACGGGTGTAATTCATTTTGACGTTTACGCGGCGACAACTATAAAACGCCCGTCAATTCTACCCAATATGAACATAAACATCATATTCACTCATTTAATTTTTTACTTAAAACTGTAAGATTTACGAGAAAAACTAAAGAATAAAAAAGGTTCTAAATAAATCAAACTAACAAAAAAAAAATTGCAAAATTTCAACTCACCAAAAAGTTATGATTAAAAAACCAACTGGGGTCGCACTTATCAGCCCCCTATGAAGGTGGAAGATGATTGAAAATAATACTATTGGAAACCTTTTACTAAGTATAAAACATCTACCAAATATCATTCTCCTACATTTATCGAAATTTGAGAAATAAAATAAAAACCTAATTTTATCGCTCCCCTTTAGGGGGGTGTAACTCCGAAAGGAGACGTCTAAGAAAAAATTGTTATATAAAAGACCCCACTTTATTTTCAATAAGGAATCACCTTCCGAATTTTTTCGCATTATTTAAGAAACACCCTGTATATCATAATTTGTGTAACGTTATATAACATAACAATTCATTTTTTTAACGTTATTTATAACGTTATGTAACGAAAACAAATAATAAATAACGTTATACAATAACGTAACGATTTAAAACGTTTTCCATCCCTGATATCAACCCATTTTACAGACAAATTTTGCTTGAATTAGGTGTCTCTCAGTTCAAATATTACTTTAATACCAGGAAATCAAAAAATACTTGCAAAAGATGGCAATGTTATAGAAGACCGTGTTTTGGGGATGGTCAATATCAAACCAACTCACAGATAATACAAATTTAGCTTAAATTAGGTGTCTCTAAGTCAGCGGTATTAAAGATATTAAAAAAGAACCGATACCATCCCTATAAACCTCAATGTCATCAAGAGATTTTTCCTGTCGATGAAGAAAATAGGAGTGCATTTTGTAAAGAAATGCACGAACAGGCAAATAATGATCGTCGATTTATTTCATTAGTTTTGTTTCACAGACGAATGCACTGTCACGTTGAATAACAAACCAAATGTTAAAAACATTCTATCAGGAAAATCCTAGAATTAATGTTTCCACGAGAACTCGGTATCCTCAAAAAAAAAATATTTGGGCTATGATTTTTAATAACAAAATTATTGGTCCATTTGAAATTGGAGGTAATTTAGTAATTTATATTCAGAAACGTAAATTAAAATTAAATTAAATTATGCCAATAGATCGAACAATGAAAATAATTTTAGTTTTTCACTGTTACTCTAATTTTAGGTATATGCCCTAAATTTTCATTCTGGTCTTAAAATGTAGTCAAAAGATTGGCGCATCGGATGACATTAAGAAAGTGCATTTTTAATGTTTTATAGTACCATCTGCGGCCTTCTGAAAATGGTGCTTTAAAATATTATAATGCAATAATTGATGTCGTTAACTGCAGGGCTGCGAAGTCGGTAAAAAAAAGTCGAATCCGACTCCGACTCCTGATAATTTTAGTAGCTCGACTCTGACTCCGTCAAAATTAGATACTAAAACATTTTATGGTGGGTAATATAAAAAAGAAAAATAAATATAAAGAAATAAATTAAAATTTGAGTTTAAATTTTGCGGCAAAGGACCACCTCGCAAATTTTTGTTGTACTCGGAGTCGGAGTTGGTACTTTTTTTCCGACTCCAACTCCACTGACCAGAAATTCCTTCTAAACTCCGCCTCCGACTCCGACTCCTCATCCCTGGTTAACTGAGGCACTCAAAAGTAGTCTTTAAAGTTTTAAAATTTTTTATGTTGGTCAGTAACTACTTACAAATAATATTGCTTTTGTTTTTTATCACAGGTGTGTAAATAGTCACCCCTGCAGTCAACAAATCACATAGTTAAAAACAATATTTTTTTACCGAAGTTTTTACTTACAAAGTAAGTCTTAGTGAATGGATACATTTTTGGTACATAAATAATAAATCAACTTAGAAAAACTTTAGTATTTATTGATACTGTTAAATACAAAAAATATATAAAACTTTTTACATTAAAAATAAATTTAAACCCACTTCAAAAATTATAAAAGTAAGAACAAAAATCAGCTGCCTCAAATGCAGCAACTTGGTAATACTGTTAAAGTTAACTCTCAAGAAAATTAAATGCTGAAACAATGCAAAATTTTTTACATTAATTTTTAGAGTTGATTAAAATGGTAATTGTGCACGATAGTTCACTGATAATGAAGAGTTTGATGCAGATTTACGATTTTGATTTGTAGTTAAATTAATAAAATTCATGTCCACATCAAAATCCAACATATTGTCAAAAGGCATACTACCATTAGTTAATAAATACTTTTTTTTGTCATGGTAAAATTGATCCAGCCTTTTGTACAGGCGTTCCAGTGGCGGATATCCATCCATCAAAATATGCTTGATCTGAAAACAATTTGCTTTGATACACAGTTTCCAGTTTCAAGAACAAATTATCTATACCTCAGCATGAAAAGCTTTAGTTGCGATAACAACCGTATAAAATGCACGCTGTAGCATGTTACGATGGGCATCCAAATTTGTTTCACTTTTCATATACAACAATTGTAACAAATTACACATTACATTTCTTATAATCATTTGAAAATCCTGAAAAATCATTTATAATGATAAACAGTAATTAGTTTGTGACACATGCCCCAAGACAGTGTTTTTCAAGCTTCAGATAGTACCCCTTCTTAAACTTTCATTATTACCAAGTACCCCTGTATTTGATACATATACATACACTTTTTTTAGTTAAAAATGTCTACCGCTTAAACACTTTTTAGAGCTGTTTAAGGTATTTGAAACAATTCTATATATTATGACACAATAATAGTAATTTTTGTAGTAAAAAGCACTGTTACACCTAAAACTGAAAAACATACTCTATTCAGGGTGATTTATTGGGGCCGTTCATTAGAGATATATGAAGAATGAAAAAGGGTAATGATAGTAGGCCTTGGAAATGGCAACAAATGCCAATAATAATAATGGTCAACCACTTTTATCACGTTTGTCTGTTGTGTTCATAAAAATGAAAGATCAAGAGTACCTATTCAAATACGGATATTTTGAACTTATTTTACATTCATGGACAATACAAAATGATTTAAAATGCAAAAGAATAGTTGTGCTTTTTTTAATGTAGCTTGGACAGCATAAGTATGTTAAACCCAAGTCTTGCGCTGCCGATCGAATTGACCGCCGAGAATGGGCATTAAAATATCCCAAGATGTTAACTTCGTTAGTTTCATTATTTGTCACACGCTTAGGTCGAATACTAGCATATTTCACTCTTCTTAATTGCAAAAAAAATGATTCTATTCATTGAAATTTCTGTCTGGTCATTACAGTCAAATGAGGATTCCTCTCACTGAACACACAACAAGTTCTTTCAATAATCTTGTAACAATCTCCATGAAAATAAAATAAGTTTAAAATATCCATGTTTGAATACTCTTGATTTTCCATTTTAATGAACACAACCGATAAACACAATAAAAGTGATTGACCATTATTATTATTGGCACTTGTTGTCATTTCCAAGGCCTACTATTTAAAAACGTTACAATTTTCTCTTAACTATCAAAACTTCTTAATAACTTGAAAATTATTGCAGATAGGTACAGGAAACGCTAATATAGATTGATGCAGAATTTAATTTTGCATTAGAAAATTTAAAAAAAAGGGCATTGTATTTAAAAAAAAAACGAGTTTTAGTGGTACGAAGTTGTATTAAAAGCAAATTAAATTTTGGACACCCTGGAAGTATTGCATCGATTGCGAAAATTCCAGTGTGAACTCCAAGCTTTCTTCTATGCCTAGTCTCAATTTGAGCGTTTTCGCTTCAAAACCGGCGGCGGTATTAAGCATGCTATTAAAAGTCCCTGTAAAATAACGTGTTTTATTCAAAAATGCAATGAAAAAAAAAAACATTATACAGGGTGACGCATCACTTATGACACCCCCACTTATTTTGTTATTGGAAAGAATTATCCAAAAAAGTTTCAAATAAAAGTTGTTTGATACAGTATTTCCCAAAATATTGTCATGTAAAATTTTTGTTTTCTTTTGTTTTTTTAGTAGTTACGGCACCATATTTGTTTTTTTTTTAATGGCACTATACATATTTTTTTATACGGTTTGAAAGACATTTTCTTTCTCTTTTCAACGCACTAAAACTTTTATACCCTTACATAACAAAATTTTTAAGAAAATCGCAAAAGAACAATTGGGTTTTTAAAGCGGACGGTATTAATTAATTTACATTAGAAGGCTTTGAAAATGATACAAAACTGTAAAAAATGTATTACAGTAGTTTTGTTTAATCTTTTACCATTTTGTATCATTTTCAAAGCCTACTAATGTAAATTAATTAATAACGTACGCTTTAAAAACCCAAATGTTCTTTTGCGATTTTCTTAAAAAAAAATTTATGTAAGGGTATAAAAGTTTTAGTGCGTTGAAATGAGAAAGAAAATATCTTTCAAACTGTATAAAAGAATATGTATGGTGCCATTTAAAAAAAACAAATATGGTGCCGTAACTCCTAAAAAAACAAAAGAAAACAAAAATTTGACATGACAATATTTTGGGAAATACTGTATCAAACAACTTTTATTTGAAATTTTTTTTGATAATTCTTTCCAATAACAAAATAAGTGATGCCTCACCCTGTATTTGAGATAAGAAAGTAGATGGCAACTTCCGGTATTTCCGGAAGTGTCGCCATTTCGCAAATATTTTCATTAAACATGTCATACGCCATTATGGTTATAACCAAAATTTCAGATCAATACCCTTTTTCATTCTTCATTATATTTCTAATGCACGGTCCCAATCAATCACCCAGTATAACTCAATCAAAAATATTAATACAATTATATACACATATAATGTGCGGCAAAATTCTTGCCTTTTTAAAAACGTGTCGCAACATTGGAAAGGTTGAAAATCATTGCTATAATGTATCAGATAAAGAATGCAGGACAGAAGAATAACACTGATAACAAGACACTGTACTTAAACAAGAAAAAACAACTTACAAGGTACGTAGGTTTCTGGGTAATTTGGACAGTTTTATCTAATAACTCCTTTCCCACAAGTTTTATCTGTTTTTCATAGAATTTCTCAGTGTCATTAATACTTGGCATACCATCATTCGACACTTTAAACAAAATAACAACAAAGGAATCCTCCAACATTTCAAAAACTTTTGGTTCAAATGGCATAGTCTTTTCACAAACTTTTTCTAGAACAAAAGAAACCTTTATTAGTAAATTATAACATTATTCATCCAAACATCAAAAATTATATAATTATTTATGCATTGCAAAACTTTTGACTCGTGGAAAATATTAAAGATGACAATTTTTTTAAAGCAAAAAATACAAACATGGCACAAAACTTACTGAGAATCTCCTTTGTTATTTGTTCCAATAAATTAAACTGAACTTTCACAGATAAACGACGATATAAAAAAATGTATATTTTAGAACGATTCAGATTATTTGTTGATCTTGCATGGCGGCAACGTTGAGAAGTACCAGGTATAGGTGCCTAGAATTAAAATGTTATTTACAAACAACCATAAGCTTCATCCTATTACCTGATAGCCATTGTAATATAAAATACTTGGGACAAAATATTTAGCAACGGTTCGTTCGTTATTACCACAGTAATAATCTAAATAACGTTCAGCGAGTTTTTTAACTCTACAATCACCATCACTTAATAAACCTGTAAACTGAAAGTACTGTGTATCGGCAAGACGTAATTGTTCTTCATTGATAAGCGTCGTAATTATTTTAATAACGCAAATGCGCATGGTCACACTTCTGCTCTCTAAGAGCTCAAATAATTGAGGAATTAGTGGTCCAAACTCTTGTGATTGCCTTAAAAAATTAACCGTTAATAAATGTTTTATACAGGGTTCTCGTTTTTCGAGGGCCACTATGGGGATCTCGTAAACGGTAAGAGTTACGACTTTGGTTAAACTAGGGCAAAGTTGTATATTCAGGTGCTTAATAATTTGACGCAAACAGAACTTATTTAGCTTTCTTAGTTTTTGAGATATAGGGAAAAAAGTAAAAAAGTGGATTTTTGTTTTTCTCCCCTAACTTTTTCATTTGATGTCAAATTTCATTTCTGTAAAAACTTATTCATGGCCACTTTTTGCAAGGAATCAGAATCCCTAATTAAATTTTCCGTGCGACGTTTCGTTTTTTAGAAACCATCATCAGGTCAATTTTTTCTTATGGACGCTATATCTGATTTTAACGCCAATTTGTAGAACATTTTTTTCTGAATTCGACAATGTATAACACTTGGCACTTTTTTGAAACAATTGTTGTTAAAAATGGCAAAAACCAATATTTTATTTAAAACAAATCCTAATCGGCATGGTAAATAATTATTGTCTTAGTCCCTTTTTCCTTGGAAGCACGTAAGTAAACCGCATGAAATTACTATTAAAGGGATTTAATTAAAAAAATAGGTAATAACAAATATATTAGCAATGCATTAACATTATTCACTTATTAGCAAATATTTTTAGAATATTTTCTTTGGTTTAGTGATAAATTTCTCTAAAATGTGTATTTAATCCTTATTTGGCATACAACTATTTGTAACAAAAAATAACGAGTTATGCCTTTTATGTCTTAATGACTTCTAATAAGCAAAAAGCGTAAACAGATTTTTTTGTAAACTATGAACACTTATATTATTTGATTACGAAAATTTTGTTACAAATAATTGTATGCCAAATAAGGATTAAATACACATTTTACAGAAATTTATCACTAAACCAAAGAAAATATTCTAAAAATATTTGCTAATAAGTGAACAATGTTAATGCATTCCTAACATATTTATTTTTACCTATTTTTTTAATTAAATCCCTGTAAAAGTAATTTCATGCGGTTCACTTACCTGCTTCTAAAGAAAAAGGGACAAAGACAATTATTTACTATGCCGATTAGGATTTGTTTTTGCCATTTTTAACAATTGTTTCAAAAAGGTGCCAAGTGTTATACCTTGTCGAATACAAAAAAAAATGCTCTACAAATTGGCGTTAAAATCAGATATAAGAAAAAATTGACCTGATGATGGTTTAAAAAAAACGAAACGTCGCACAGAAAATTTAATTGGGGATTCTGATTCCTTGCAAAAAGTGGCCACGAATAAGTTTTTACAAAAATGAAATTCGACAATTAATGAAAAAGTTACGGGCGAAAAACAAAAATCCACTTTTTTACTTTTTTCCCTATATCTCAAAAACTAAAAGAGCTAGATAAGTTCTGTTTGCGTCAAATTATTAAGCATCTGAATATACAACTTTGCACTAATTTAACCGAAGTCGTAACTCTTACCGTTTACGAGATTCCCATAGTGGCCCTCGAAAAACGAGAACCCTGTATACTGTATAGTGTACAATGGTCCAAATTCAATGGGATTACATGGGTAATATTCAAGATAGAGGAACAGTTAAATCACCAAAAATGTGCAGTTTTTTGTGACAAACTCGGAACCGTTTTTAAAAATATTTTATCATTTCCGGTTTTTGAGTTATTGGGAAAAAAGTATTTTGTTGTCATATTTATTATCATATTTATATATGACACATTATAAATATGACAACAATACACTTTTTTTCCGGAAATGATAAAATTTTAAAAACGGTTCTGAGTTTGTCTTAAAAAACTGCACAGTTTTGGTAATTCAACCGTTTCTCCATCTTGAATATTAAGCGACATACCCATGTAATCCCATCGAAATTGGACCACCCTGTACTGGGTGGACCAAATTTGAATGTTTTATATGGTATCTTGGTTACCATAACAGTTAGCGAAAATTTGATATTGATCTTTTGGGTTATTTTTTTAAGATAAACACACCTGTGTAATCAGATTTTTTATATCACCTTCCATTTTGGCACTACAGACAAAATATGAAATTTTATTGTTTTTGAAAATTTATTATAACTTCTTTATTTATAAAAATATAACTTAATGTTACAAACATTGTTATGGTTTATTTAAAAACAAATTTAAAATTTTTTCAATGACTGATTTTTGAGATATGACCGATATACTCCTTAAAACATTCAATATTGATCCACCCTGTACAGTACATAGAGAGAGGACAAATACAAAGGCAATTGTTCTGGTGCAGTGCCGTAACGAGTGTATGAAGCGCCTGTGGCAAGTGTCTAACTTACGTCCCCCTAACCGAAAAATGACCAAAATTTTGAAAAATTTTAATGTAACATGTAAAATTATACTAAATGCAAATGTTAAATATTCACCAGGGAAGGTCACGATACGTTGTCGCTGGAATTTGATTAAGGCTGTGTTTATTGCATCAAGGACATCAAAACTTAACGTTTTCCAAAGTTATACCACTGACCATTTTCTTCGGAAAAATAAAAGAAAAACTGAAAAGTTGAATAATAAAAGTAATTTTTGCGATCGCGTTGGCCATGAAACCGTCAAGAGACAAAATCTAAATTATTCTATTCATCAATGAGCACATCCTTTGCAAGTAAAATGGTGCAAAGTTTTTGAAAAAATCTTAAATGGTTTCGGAGAAAAACGCGAAAAACGAGGCCTTTGTAAAAACGGTTTTCCCTATGTTAAACGCCTATGCAAGTCGCATAGATATAGTTATACAGATATACCACAACTTCTCAAATCATAGTGCTTATGCAGGGGTTTCGTTTTTGACGTTTTTCTCCGGAACCGTTTAAGATTTTTTCAAAAACTTTGCACCATTTTACTTGCAAAGGATGGGCGCATTGGTAAATAGAAGAATTTCGATTTTGTCTCTGACGGTTTCATGGCCCACGCGATCGCAAAAATTACCTTTTTATACCAATTTTTCAGTTTTTTCCCTATTTTTCCGAAGGAAATGGCTAGTGGCACGCATAACTCTGGAAAACATTTAGTTTTGATGTCCTTGATGCAATAAACACAATCTTAATCAAATTCTAGCGACAACGTATCGTGACCCTCCCTTGTTAGTATTAACCCTATCAAAATGAGTTGCCGGAAAACCAATTATGCATTTGTATAAATAAATAATTATTAAATAAATTTTTATTCAAATTCAATGACAAATAAATTAAAGAAATTATAAATAGTAATTTTTCTAGCATTTTCATTTGCAAAACATCTATTATATCGTCATAATTAAATGTTTTTGCAATGTCTTTTTCAATAATAATTGATGTTATATGTTTGTTAATCACTCTTTCGCCACGCCCTTGTTACGGCACTGCTGAAGTGTTAAACAATAAGAGCTACAAAACAAGTGAAATTAAATCATTCGTTTCTCTCTTCGACCTACTCAAAATCTATTGCAAGCAAAAATGTGCAATAAAAAATGAAAAACGTTTGCTCACATCAATTTTTTAATTTTTTTCTCATGTACCAGAAACTCTTAAAAAATGTCACTAAGCCTCTAAGACAAGAATAAATGATTTAAGATACACTAATATGTGGTTCTTACCGTCCTAGTAGTTGCCCCTGTACAGGGTGGACCAAATTCGAATGTTTTACGGGGTATCTCGGTTACGGTAATAGATAGCGAAAATCTGATTTCGGACTCTTGAGCTATTTTTTTGAGAAAATAACGCCTATGCAATCAGATTTTTTCTATCGGATTCCATTTTGGCACTACAGACGAAAAATGAAATTTCATCATTTTTGAAAATTTGCTCCAACTTCTTTATTTATTAAATTAGAACAAATTGTTATAAAGGTTTTTTATACAGATTTTTATGCTTAATTTAAAAACAAAAGTAATTTTTTCTTAGCCTCCTTGACTTTCGAAATATGGAGTAAACTTACATTTTTTTAAATGGTAGCCCTAGTTGGCCATGACTTTAAATGAAAGATCATTTTTTTAGCTTTTCAAAAATACATAGTTTTATATATTTGTTGCAAAAAATAACCAAGATATGGCCAATTTTGTAAAAATTCGATCATCAAAGTTAGCCATGATTTTGTACACAAGTGATGTTTGCAATTATTAAACAAGTAAACGTCATTTCGAAGTAATTTTTTAACTTTTAAGCAAATGCGTTTATTATTTTGTATTTTATAACTGTTTATTGTGGTATTGTGAACATGGCTAAATTTGAACTCTTTGAAAAGTTTAATATGTTAGAATATTACTTTGTAAGTGATAAAAACGTAGCGGCTGTTTCAGAATTTACTTGGCAATGACGTTTAGTTGTTTAATAATTGCAAACATCACTTGTTTACGAAATCATGGCAAACTTTGATGATTGAATTTTTACAAAATTGGCCATATCTTGGCTATTTTTTGCAAAAAATATACAAAACTATATATTTTTAAAAAGCTAAAATAATACTCTTTCACATAAAGTCATGGCCAACTGGAGTTTCCATTTAAAAAAATTGTAAGTTTACTCCATATCTCGAAAGTCAAGGTAGCTATGAAAAAATTACTTTTGCTTTTAAATTAAGCATAAAAATCTGTATAAAAAACCTTTACAACAGTTTGTTCTAATTTAATAAATAGAGAAGATGCAGCAAATTTTAAAAAATGATGAAATTTCATTTTTCATCTGTAGTGCCAAAATGGAATCTGATAGAAAAAATCTGATTGCATAGGCGTTATTTTCTCAAAAAAATAGCCCAAGAGACCGAAATCAGATTTTCGCTATCTATTACCGTAACCGAGATACCCCATAAAACATTCTAATTTGGTCCACCCTGTACTGGGCCACACTGTTTTCAACTTACCAGTTGCAAACATCATACAACGCATATATGGCGTGGAGTTGAATGTATTCATTTGCAGTTTTAAATATATTTTTCAGCATATTGATACATTCTTTAATCAAACTAGCATCTCTGAAGCACATTTTAACATAGAGTACAACACATAGAGTCCAAATTTCGTAACAGGTGTTGAGATATTCTGAAATTTACAAGCGATTATTTACAAAAAAAAATGTCGCACTGCAGTTAAATTAATAAACATGATTATAGTTTTTTTTAAATATTTAACAGGGCTATCTATTATACCTGTATATGCTCCTGTGTGATTGGAGAATTCCATTATTTCTTTTAGTAAATTTTGATTTGAGACTTGTAACTTTGTATCACAAATTAATAGCATTTCGCTTGTGTACACCATGTCACGTTCTATCTGAGTCAGATCCTTTAAATTTCCATCACGTATAGACAACAATTTTTCTTTTAGATGATTATCGAATTCCTAAAATTTTTTAAGTATGAACATTACTTCTTGTGTGTAGTGGGGTAATTTTTTAACAATTAAAAAAAATGCACATTCTCTAGCCAGTTATTGTACAGGTTTTGCACTACAAATCCAAATTTTGCAAATCAAACTCACCCTTTTGCAAACCAATCTTTTTTACAATATTTATTTTCCTAAGCTTTTGTAATAAAAATAAATCTAATCTGTATTTATTGTTAAAAAATTCAACATTTTATTGAATGTAATACATAGATGTACAGGGTGCTCCAAATTCGATGGGATTGCATGGGTATCTCGGTTAATATTTAAGATAGAGAAACGGTTAAATTACCAAAAATGTGCAGTTTTTTGAGACAAACTCAGAACCGTTTTCAAAAATATTTTATCATTTTCGGTTTTCAAGTTATTGAATAAAAAGTGTTTTTTTCTCATATTAATAATGTGTCATATCTCCGTTATTGTTGTAAAGATCGAAAATATTTATGGAGATTATTTTTAGATATTTTTACGTTTAATTTGATTATACTAAAAAAAATATTTTTACGCTCGCCGTTAAAAAGTTATGACATAAATTAACCTTTTTTTAAATGGGAGCGATAGTTGGTTATGATCTATTTAAATGTCTTATTTTTTTCTCATTCCAAATTTATAAGGGTTGATGTATTTATTTTCAATAATACGCAAGTTACGAAGGTTTTAAGTTTATTTTTTAAAGAAAATTATAGTAGGCGGTGAAAACAAAAAAAAAACAAGGTGTAAAACCTTATAGAACTCATGTGGTACAGGTTACCAAGGTTTTTTAATTTGTCGTTTAGATAAACATTGTAAATATTTGAAAATAAGAAAATAACGATATAGTGGGAATCAGCAGTAATATACCTAGTATATTATTACTGTTTATCTCATGTTCAAAAATTTTTGATGTTTATCTAACTAATTTAAAAACCTTGGTAACTTGTACCACATGAATTTAAAAGGTTTACACCTTGTTTTTTTTTTGTTTTTACAGCCTACTATGATTATTTTTTTTAAATAAACTGAAAAACCTTCGTAACTTGCGTATTATTGAAAATAAATACATTAACCCTTATACAGGGTGTCCAGTTTAAAATGAAGTACATGGGGATCTCGGAAACCGTTAGAAATACAAAATCGGTTAAATGGGGAAATAGTTGCGCAATTACATGCGTAACAATAATCCACTTTTACATTTTCAATAATTCATACTGTTACTTAGTACCACCATGAAAACGAAAAATGTGCATTTTCTTAAGACCTCCATATTACCTCTATTTGAAAAGATTTTTGCGCCAAATTTTCAGGATCGGGAAAGTAACCAATAAGGATTTCAAAAATGACATTAAAAATATTCTAGACCTACTATGTTTCGCACGGCCATAGCCAACTTTTGTTTTTCTTATGGACGCCATATTGGATTTTTGCATTTTTGAAATCTCCATAAAAAAAGCTTTTCAATCATGTAAGACATCGGTATGTTTAACCTAGGGAAAATATGAAAATTTGCAAAATTAAGGTTTCACCACAGTAGGCCTTGGTGTCGTGATTAAACAATTGCAACGACTATTTCTAACAACTGTCAAATAATACATATTTTTCTGTAGTGCAAACAAGTTAGTGATTTCCAAGTTTTCAATGGATCGTTTTTCAAATAAGCATAAATATGAAATGTTGGAGTGCTTTATTCTCTGTAGGAGAAATAATATTATGGCTGCAGAAATGTATTTCAATAAATACCCGGAAAGACGTTAGCCAGGTAGAAGCATGTTTCGGCGATTAAGTGATAACTTAATAAATAACGGAAGCTTTGTTAAGTCGAAAAGAAATCGGCGCACCGAGGAAAATAAAGAAAATTTGGTTCTGCAAGCCGTAATTGACAATCCACGTACGTCTTTACGTGAGATAGAGAACACAATAGGTGTCGCTCGATCAACTGCCGGTACAATTTTAAAACGTTGTAAGTATCATCCCTATCGTGAACGCCCCTGTCAAGGACTTCAAAACGGTGATCAGATAAGAAGAATGGAATTTTGTCGATGGTTCATCAGAAAACATAATGAAATTCCAAACTTTACTATGAAAATCTTGTGGTCGGACGAAAGCCGATTTACTAATTGCGGATTATTTAATCGTAAAAATACAGTTTTTTGGTGTGATGAAAATCCTTAAATATTTCGTGGATTAAGACAACAGATTAAACGGGGATTCAATGTTTGGATAGGTGTTGTTGGTACCCACATCGTTGGCCCATTTTTCTACGATGAAAACCTTAATTCTGTGCTATATTTAAACCTTTTACAAACTAATGTAGCAGAACGAATTACCGAACTTCCGCTTGCTACTTTACAAAATCTAATTTTCCAGCAAGATGGTGCGCCTGCACATAATGCGAATATTGTTGCAGACTTTTTAAATAATGAATACCATGATAACTGGATAGGAAACCGGGGGCCAACAAGGTGGCCTGCTAGATCGCCGGTCCTCACCCCCCTTGATTTTTTTGTTTGGGATTACTTAAAAGATCAGGTGTACTCAAAATCCTACGAAACTGTAGAAGAACTACGTCAGGCAGTTGAAGAAGCGGTAAATGGAATGACACCGAACATGATAAGACAATCCTGTGAGGCAGTTCTAAAACTATGTATACAATGTGCCTACAAGAGAACGGTGGCATCTTTGAACACATGCTTCGTTAATAATACTTAAGCACCTAACTTTTTTCGCTGTTCTTGTATTTAATTTAATAAATGTGTCATACCACTCCTTCGTTTATTTTGGTGTTAACAAGTAAAATTTAAATTAATTTTCAAAGATACCTCTGGTGAAACCTTAATTTTGCAAATTTTTATATTTTCCCTAGGTTAAACATACCGATGTCTTACATGGTTGAAAAGCATTTTTTATGGAGATTTCAAAAATGCAAAAATCCAATATGGCGTCCATAAGAAAAACAAAAGTTGGCTATGGTCGCGCGAAACATAGTAGGCCTAGAATATTTTTAATGTCATTTTCGAAATCCTTATTGGTTACTTCCCCGATCCTGAAAATTTGGCGCAAAAATCTTTTCAAACAAAGGTAATATGGAGGTTTTAAGAAAATGCACATTTTTCGTTTTCATGTTGGTACTACGTAACAGTATGAATTATTGAAAATGTAAAAGTGGATTATTGTTACGCATGTAATTGCGCTACTTTTTCCCCATTTAACCGATTTTATATTTCTAACGGTTTCCGAGATCCCCATGTACTTCATTTTAAACTGGACACCCTGTATATTTGGAATGAGAAAAAAATAAGGAATTTAAATAGGTCATAGCCAACTATCGCTCCCATTTAAAAAAAGGTAAGTTTGTGTCATAACTTTTTAACGGCAAGCGTAGAAAACTTTTTTTTAGTATAATCAAATTAAACATAAAAATATCTATAAATAATTGTTATAAACATTTTCGATATTTACAACAATAATGGAGATATGACACTATTAATATGACAAAAAAACATTTTTAATTCAATAACTCGAAAACCGGAAATGATAGAATATTTTTGAAAACGTTTCTGAGTTTGTCTCAAAAAACTGCACATTTTTGGTAATTTAATTGTTTCTCTATCCTAAATATTAACCGAGATACTCATGCAATCCCATCGAATTTGGACCACCCTGTACATAAAACACTAATATAATAGTTATTACCAATTCATTACATACATACATTTACAATTCACAATAAATGTACAAATACATATACAGGGTGTCCCAGTTTCATGAACAGCATGGGGATCTCGTAAACGGTAGGAGATACAGAGATGGTTAATCAAGTCAAAACGATCTATAATTTAAGAGCAACTATACTATGCAAAAAAATCTTGAAAAAAATTTAGTTTTTGTGCCTTTTATAAAAAACAAAAAAACGTTTTCGATTTTTGCTTATAACTTACTTATTTGAAATCTTACTCAAAATATTTTTCGACATTATCAGGACACTTTTTTGAGTAGATCTGAAATTTGTTAATAAATTTTACATATCTTTATTTGTATTTGTTATTTCAACATAATTATGATTAGATTATGCAAATTTTTTAGTTATTTTCGTAAGTATACATAAAAAATAATGTATCATTGTAAGAGAAAAAAATAATCTTTATATCGAAGTCGTCATCTACTAAAACTGCCATTTAAAAAAAAGTTGTTTTATTAAATATTTCGCACAGTGATTTATAAATAAAACTTTGACTATCACCATTTTTTTCCCTTGGCATTTTTGTGTATTAGCGACGATAGCCAAGATATTTGAGTTTCAAACGTTAAATGGATTTCGGTTTTTTCGTTATATCAGGCAAGTCATGGAATTTTTAAACAAAGCATTATCTTTATTAAAATACGCTCCTAAATAGCAAAATTTTATCCCATTTAACCAACCTTGTATTTTCATTATTTACAGAGATAGCAATAGTGCCACTTTTATTAGTACCACGCCCTGTATAGTATATTACACTGTCTTATTTTAAATACGAATTGTAGTTGGCTGTGACACCATTAAAAAGAGATTTTTTCTCGTTTCATTGATGTCTAAGTTGTTAGGTTTATCTTAAAAAATAATTTTTTGCATTTATTAAGTTTAATCCAAGTGGCCGTTAAAAAAAAACAAAACATCATATAAATAAACCAACTGTACTTACTTAATTCAACACAAAAAAACAAATAAATTAAGATTTTTTTACATTTCATAATAATTTACGATTTTTCATTTACTATTACCATTGAATCTATATTACATAACGTGTTCAAAGTGTAGCCCTCTCTCCATCGGGCAATACAAATTTGAGATCTACGCTTTGTAGATAATAATGTTTTCCTAAGCATATTTCTTTTTATTTGATGAACTGTACTTAAAATAGCTAATTTTAATTCATCAATTGTATTCAACTGTCTATTTCAGATTTAACAACATTTCATCAAACAAAAAGTAATATGCTTAGGAAAACATTATTATCTACAAAACACAGATCACAAATTTGTATTGCCCGATGGACAGTGGGCTTACTACACTTTGAACACATGCTACTATTTAGATTTAATAGTAATAGCCTTGACTATGTTATAGTAAATGAAAAATCATAAATTATTATTAAATGTAAAAAATATTAGGTTATTAAAGTTTTTTTATGTTTAATTAAGTACAGCTGGCTTAATTATGTAATCTTTTGTTTTTCTACAACGGCCACTCTTAGATTAAACTTAATAAATACAATAATATTGCTATAACTTGCTTATTTCAAAAGATAAAACTAACAACCTATACATCAATGAAACGAGAATAAAAATTTAAAATAACAAAAACAAATGAAGATATGTAAAATTTATTATCAAAATTGAAATCTACTCAAAAAGTGTCATGATAATGTCGAAAAATATATTGAGTATGATTTTATATAAATAAGTTATAAGCAAAAATAGAAAACGTCATCTTTTTATTTATTATTAATAGCGCAAATACTGTCAACTTTTTTAGAGATATTTTTTCATAGAATAGTTGCTCTTAGTCTCAAATCCTATATCATTTTGACTTATTTAACAATTTCTGTATCTCTCCCGTTAACGAGATCTCCATGCTGTTCACGATAACTGGGACACCCTGTATATTTGGCCATAATTAACGTATTACATTAATAACAAAATTTGGAATTCTAACAATAAATTTACATTTGATTTCATTTTTATTACAAAAGCTTAAAAAAGCAAACCGTACAAAAACTTTACTTGTAAAGGCGTGAATTTGATTTGCAAAAGGTTGATATTGCTTTGCAAGAGGATGAATTTGATTTGCAAAAAGGTGAATTCGATTTACAAAAGGGCGAATTTGATTTGGTAAAGATTGAATTTGATATACAGGGTGGTGCTTTTTCGATGCTCACCATTGCTATCTTGAAAACGGTAAGAGATACAAGGTCGGTTAAATTAGAGAAAAGTTGCACATTTTTATGGCGATTAAGAATCTGAAAAGAAATCCTGGATATTTTGATTGGTTTTTGATTTATTACAAAAAAACTGAAAAATGTGATTTTAGAAAAATATTATTATCTTCCCTACCATTGACGCTATTTCATTTAAACTTGGTAACTTTATGTTTTTGACCGTCCTGGTTTTGATGACGTCAACAGAAATTTTCTAAGCCTTCTAGATTTCAAGTTGCGATAGTCAACTTTTTTATTTCTTATGGCCGCCATATTGGATTTTTACACCATTAGACAGAAAAAATAATTTGCTTTTCAGATTGGTAACCAACATACCTTTTTTCTTTCAAGAAACTTGTTGAAATTTGAAAATTTGTATAAATAATCTATAAAATCGTGAATGTTCTGAAAAACAATTGAAATTATAATATAAATAAAAGTGACACAACATTTTATAGGTCTAATAAAATAACGAAATTACAATAGATTTAAAACACCAGATAAATAATTCTTTAAATTGTTTAAAGTGCACGCCGTTATGTAGTAGTTAGTCCTCAAATTCATTTCGTCCACTGCCTTTAGGATAGTTTGTCTCGAAATAGAGTCGAAAGCATTTTTGATTTTACGGCGAAGATGTTCAATATTTTCCGTCAGGGTTGCATAAACAACAGGACCAAACGTACCAAGTCATGAATTTTGAAAGCGTGTACATCTAAATTAATATCCTTTTACAATGCGGGCGTTGTGAGGACCAGCTCCTTTTTGCTGAAACTACTGATGATTTTGAATTGTTAATAATGGCAAAATTCGCCTAACATATCTTCTAAATGTTTCCAACAACCTTAATTTCGTTATTATTAGACCAATAAAATGTTCTGTCGCTTTTATTTATATCATAGTTTCAATTGTTTTTCAAAACATTCACGATTTTATAGATTATTTATAAATACAAATTTTCAAATTTCAACAAGTTTTTTGAAAGAAAAAAGGTATGTTGGTTACCTATCTGAAAAGCTATTTTTTTTCTGTCTGATGGTGTAAAAATCCAATATGGCGGCTATAAAAAATAAAAAAGTTGACTATCGCAACTTGAAATCTAGAAGGCTTAGAAAATTTCTGTTGACGTCATCAAACCCAGGACGGTCAAAAATATAAAGTTACCAAGTTTAAATGAAATAGCGCCAATGGTAGGGAAGATAATAATATTTTTCTAAAATCACATTTTTCAGTTTTTTTGTAATAAATCAAAAACCAATCAAAATATCCAGGATTTCTTTTCAGATTCTTAATCGCCATAAAAATGTGCAACTTTTCTCTAATTTAACCGACCTTGTATCTCTTACCGTTTCCAAGACAGCAATGGTGAGCATCGAAAAAGCACCACCCTGTATAATGGGGCGAATTTGATTTGCTGAAGGAAGAATTTGATTTGCAAAAAGTTGAATTTTGAGAACAAAATCTGTACATACCAAGTGCCTATTTATACTCACAGTTAGAGCTGCATCAGCCCAATTCATATTAACATGAGTAATTTTTGTCAGCGTTGTCAACAACTCGATTGCATAATTAACAGCTTCAATTGGTATCATTTTGTCCAAAAATCCGTTAAGTAAGTATGCCTGCATCCTTTGAATGGTTTCTTTTTCTGCTGGTCTACAGTCTAATACTGTTTTTTTTGATAAGATTTGGTTAACAGCGTAAAATATTAAGTATGCGTACCGTGGATATGTTTTGCCCTTAAAGATAACCAATTAAATTAAAAACTAAACCAATTAAAGAAACATACCACTAATAACGGCATAATAAACTTTTCCAAACATTGGAAATTGCTGAACTCTACAAATTGTAACACAACACAGAACAATTTTAATGCTGCTTCGTGTTCAAAAAAGTTGTGGTCAATTAGTGTTTTATATACGCCATCCCTAAAAAAATTTATTATTGCTATTTAAACAAACACAGCTTATTCAACAAACCGCAATAAATTTAGGGCGTGGAATTTTTTAAAAACATCTTCACTGTCGAATTCTTGTGATATAAGAACATCGGTGATGGCCCAAGTGAAACTATTGCCTTTTAACATTACGATTCGGTCAAAAATTAAATCATGAAGCTCCTAAAATATGAACTTAAATAACAAGTAAAATAATGAAGAGTAACAATAAGTAATATTCTCCTAAATAGACTTAATTTTGTATTAACTAAATGTTATTTAATTACCTTACCTTAGTATAATAATTTGCAGTAGCAACTGGCTGAGACATTTGGACAACAAAAATTTGCAAAACGGTTTTTACAACTTCTACATGTGTTGAAGCATAAGTTTTAAGAACAGCTAACAAATTTTGCGCACAAGGTTTCAGATCCACTGGTGTCGCAACAATACAGACCGATTTCAGCCACTGAAAAGCAACAACCATAACATTTTCTCAACGACACAAAATTACAATAAGCTTACTTTTAATGTTTGTTGGGATACTATGTCTTCTCTTAAAATCATTAAACTGCAAATAATTTTTATGTAGCTTTTGTTCAAATTCTTTTTGCGCCAATTTAGGTCAACACCATTATTTAGAACACGCATTATGGAATTGGAGTTTACGTCATTTAAACATATATCGTGTCCTAGTATTCTCTAAAAAATAATAATTAAACTTACCAAAAATAAAATTGATACCAAAAATTCTTATACCGAGTGTGCCAGTTTGTAGTTCGTACCCCTATAAGTACTAAATCATTTAACTTGGGGTAATGAAAATTGATAAGCTTATATTATTAGCAATTGAACATCTTTTTCTACAGGGTGTCCCAAATTCGAGTAAATGCATGGGGATCTCGCTTATCTTAAGAGCTACAAGGTCGCTTAAATTAGGGCAAAGTTGCGAAATTAGATGCTCATCAAATATCTGCAAAGAAAATTTTCATAGCTCTCTTAGTTCAAAAGTTATTCAAGAAAAATTTAAAAAATTGATTTTAGTTTTTTGGCCCTATTCCCGACACTTTTTAAGATATCGACAATCTGAAAGCACTTCTCCATGGCAACTTCTTACGCTTTATATTTTGAGATAACATAAAATTCACAACAAAGTTTCGTCTCTTCAGAACCATCATCAACTTCTTTTTTTTAAATACGGCGAAAAAATTCTAATCTCATAGTCGGATAGCATTTTGTCTTCTGATTTAAATGATATATGACACTTAATATCTAAACTGATATTTTACCACAAAAATTTGAGAAAAACTCATTTTGTCCAATTTTTGAGTCAAATGATCTTGCACAAAAAAAAGCAAAATGAAAAACAAAATATTTTTTTTTGTTTTTTTGGTCATTCTGTTAAAACTGTCACTTTGACATTAACATGATCGTGATTAATTGTATAATTTGCAACCAGCTAGAAATTCTTTGAATTTGTGTTTTTTAAATTAAATATGACAATCAACACTTTTTAAGGAATTCGAGAAATGTCATAATATAAACAATATTTTGCTTTCTCATGGCATACTTTTTAATTTTCAACAGTTTATTCAATACTTCATTAAAATTAATTACAATAATATATTTGTATCACCTTTTATTTTCCATAATTCACGAAAATTAATTTAACAATACTTCGCAATACACGAAGGGATAGCGAATAAATAAATTAATTAAAAATTTACTACCAGAACATAGTAAAAATAAAAATTGCGAACAAAGCACAAATATCAAAGAATTTCTAGCTGGTAGCAAATTATACAATTAATCACGATCGTATTAATGTCAAAGTGACAGTTTTAACATAACAACAACGAATCATTTTATCATTTTAGATATCAAGTGTCATATATCATTGAAATCAAAAGACAAAATGCTATCCGACTATGAGATTAGAATTTTTTCGCGGTATTTAAAAAAATGAAGTTAATGATGGTTCTGAAGAGACGAAACTTTGTTGGAAATTTTATGTTATCTCAAAATATAAACCGTAAGAAGTTGCCATGGAGAAGTGCTTCCAGATTGTCGATATCTTAAAAAATGTAGGAAATAGGGCAAAAAAACGAAAATCAACTTTTTCAGTTTTTCTTGGTAAAATTTTGAACTAAGACCGCTATGAAAATTTTCTTTTCAGATATTTGATGAGCATCTGATTTCGCAACTTTGCCCTAATTTAACCGACCTCGTAGCTTTTAAGATAAGCTAGATCCCCATGCATTTACTCGAATTTGGGACACCCTGTATATGTTTCTGTGTAAGTTGTTTGTAATAATATATATCAATATATCATACATATAACCTACTACTCGTATTTTTTTGAATAATGAATTTTTTTATTCACTTAATTTTTAAAATTCATTACTTTTTTTATGGGGGCAATTGGCGTATCCTATAGCGCAGATGATACGACTGCACCAGGGCTTGAAAGTTTTTGGAGGTCCATTAGGATTTGTTTCCCAAAAAATTGGGTATTTTTTTAAAGTTTAGATCGCAGCAATTTTTTTTCAGAAATATATATTTTATGGTCCCATTTGCAGACCTGCAAGCTGATGATACGCCATTGACTGGGGCGTAGTCATATTTTGTGCCTAGGGGTGTAAATGAAGCAAATCCGGCTCTGGGCACAGCAGAAAACAAATGAATAAAATACATGTCGCAGTAAGGCCAAAAGATGTTAAATTGTTTATAATATAAGCCTAACAATTTTTTTTATCCTAAATTTAATGGATTGGTTCTTAAAGGGATGCGAATACCAAACTGGGACATCCTGTATACAGGGTGTTTCGTAAAAAATGCAAAAAATTCGGGAGGTGATTCATTATCGCAAATTAAGGGGGGTCTTTTATATAAAAATTCTTCGTTAGACGTCTTCTTTCGGAGTTACACCCCCCTAAAGGGGAGCGGTAAAATTAGGTTTTTATTTTATTTCTCAAATTTGAATAAATGTAAGAGAATGATATTTGGTAGATGTTTTATACTTATTAAAAGGTTTCCCATAGGAATATTATCAATCATCTCCCACCTTCACAAGGGGCTAAAAAGTTAGACCCCTGTTGCTTTTTTAATCATAACTTTTTGGTGGGTTAAAATTTTGCAATTTAAAAATTTGTTTTTGAAAACTTGATTTATTTAGAAACTTTTTTGATTCTCTAGTTTATTTCGTAAAATTAACTGTTTTTAAGTAAAAAATAATATAAGTGAACCTGCACCATTAAATATTCCAAAACAAATTGATTCATTTTGGTGGTTACCATGGTTTGTTTTATGTTAATAATGGATAGAATTGACGGGTGTAATTCATTTTGACGTTTACGTGGCGACAACACTAAAACGCCCGCCAATTCTACCCAATATGAACGTAAACAAACCATGGTAACCACCAAAATGAATCGTTTTATATTGGAATATTTAATGGTGCATGTTCACTTATATAATTTTTTACTCAAAAACAGTTAATTTTATGAAATAAACTAAAGAATCCAAAAAGTTTCTAAATAAATCAAGTTTTCAAAAACAAATTTTTTAATTGCAAAATTTTAACCCACCAAAAAGTTATGATAAAAAAACCAACAGGGGTCTCACTTTTCAGCCCCCTGTAAAGGTGGGAGATGATTGATAATATTACTACGGGAAATCTTTTAATAAGTACAAAACATCTACCAAATATATTCTCCTACATTTATTCAAATTAGAGAAATAAAATAAAAAGCTAATTTTAACCTCCCCTTTAGGAGGGTGCAACTCCGAAAGGAGACGTCTAAGAAAAAAAAATTATATAAAAGACCCCCCTTAATTTGCGATAAGGAATCACCTCCCACATTTCGCATTTTTTAACACCCTGTATAACATAAAAACTCTGCAAGGCAAGCATTTTGAAACTCTAGGCCCTACTTGCCTACTTTTAGAGATTTTAACACCAATGTTGGTTTGTGCAATAGGGTCTAATAATAACATAGATAACCATATATACACAGAGACTACTAATCTTTTGATGGTGTTAAATTAATGTTTGATTAGGCAAACAGAAAACATATGTTAAAACAAATAGATTTTTTGTTGAAAACATTATGTTATTTATGTGACATACCATAAGCACTCTTTTTACTATTGCACTCTCCATCTGTGAAATGCTTTCAAAATTTCTAAAAGCATGTTCCCTTGTTCTTTCATTGGCGTCAGCACAAAGTTTTATGATACTGTGACAAAGCAATTCAACGACAATTTCACGTTTACTTTGTACTTGATGATCAGGTGGCCCTTGTATAAGAAATGGAACGAGTTGTTGAAAGTGTAGTCTGTAACTATCGTTGTTAGATACCATAGCAGTACGGAACCAAAGAATAAAATTCTGATATGGCTCTGATGGTAATTCATTGATTAAAAGTGCTATTGCCTGCAAAAAAAGTTTATTACGACAAATAACAAAGGTACACTCATGCTTACAATGTATGTATGGGTACTTTTTCTATTGAAAAAGAGATGAGATTGTGGTGAAATTGGATCAGAAATAAAATAATATCAACAATGGAAAAACATGCATTAATGAGATAAATTATTTTCAACCTAACATAAAAATACACACAAACACGAATCACTGAAACAAATATTCCATTTTAATAATTATTTGATTATATGAATCTATTTGAATTTGGTAGAATAATTTAAAATTAATTAAACCTGGAAATAAGATAAAAAGTTTGAAAAGCATGGTAAATTACCTCATAGTGATCATATCCATTACGTGAACAGATTGTCTGTATGCAATTAGATATTAGGCAACGTTCTTTTCTACAAAATTTCGTTAAAAGCTGTCGAACAAACAATCTAACATTAGCTTGATGCGTTTCCATTTCTTGTTTTCCTCTTTTAGTTCTTAATTTACTTTTTAAACTGGACATTAAACCAATTAAAACTGTCAACATAATATCATCTTCAGACACCTTTACTGAGTTATCATTCACTATAATCTTGAGACATACAAATGCTAGTTGAGCAACGTTGTTTAAAACAATTTCTGAAAAAAAAAAAAATTAAAAACATTCTAGTATAATGTACAAATAATGAATAATAAAATAATAATTTATTGAAATCAATTAAATAATTATAAATAGCTAAGAAATAGCAATATCGACATAAGTTTACTAAAAATTTACTTTGTTCACCAGCAATTATGAGATTCATTTTAACCAAGAAAAGAAAATTTATAATAATTTTTAAAAATAGGTACACTTCACAATTCAAGTTTGCTGACAAAACAGTACATTTGATAAGCCACGAGCGGTTTCTTGCTATATTAAAATATCAGTGTAAACTTACCACATGGATAATTATCAAAAACTTGACGACCAAAGTATGTATAACGATGCACTACTTTAACTGTAGTCATTAATTCCGTATGCTCCAATTTTACCTTGGACAAAAATGATCTGAGGCTATTTAATAAACTTATCACCAGAGGTTCATTTTCATCAACTACTTTGACGGTCGACATAATATCAATCAATTCTGTATAAACTTTCTCATAAAACTTGGTACATTTATCTTCCATGCAATTAAGTAAGAGATACAAGGTTGCTGCATTCAGCTGGGAATACCGCGATTCGGTATCATCAGTATCACGATTTAAGATAAAATATATTAAAGTTATGACGTATTTATACTCCTTGTCATTTAATTTCGATTGAATTTCATTTTGCAACATGAAACGAGCCTTTTCAACACAATCATTTAAAAATGTATGCAGTTCTAAAGGAAGATGGCTTAGATAAGCTTCTTTTGCATTATGTTTCCCAATTTTATGAGATTGTTTATTTATTTTACACCATAATGCATCCTGATATTGAGAAGATGTTAATTTCTGCAGCTGATCATTTATCATTTGTTTAAGATCCATAATAGGGTTTTATAAATGAGCAAACAAAATCGTTAAGCCGAGTTAAACAACGAATAACCCATTTTATATTAATCAATCATTATATTCGCAAATGAGCGATTACCTGGAATTAAATAATCATGATCGAAAACCGATCACTCATTAATGTGCTCTTTACAATTAAATGTAACGTTAATGCTTTAAATCTCACATATAATTAAAAGACTGAGATCTTACAAACAAACTGTAGTTCAAACACATTTGACATTTGTATATCAGTAGTTCAAAAGCTAAGCATCAAATACACAAGTGAGTGGGTCAATGCATGGACAATGAATCTACTGCATCTACTGCATTTATAGGTATCAATTATAGATGGCACTAAAGTACTTTTGTTTTATTTGGAATGAATTATAATTGTAAAAAAAAATTACACATTTATAAACTTATCCTTCACAGTTTCATAACATCTTGAAAAAAATTGCCAAACAAGTACATACCTTAACATGTAGTCAGTTTCTCGAAATCACATGCTGCATGCTCACAGTGATCGAAAGTTGTATAATCTGAACAATGTTTCAAAATTAAAACGTTCTTCAAAAATGTATGTCAATAACATAATTCATCACTATGTGGTTATAATGATTTAATTCTTATTTTCAATACAGTGGATAGAATGAAATTAAATTAATTCCATTCTAGTATCATCACCCGACAGAGTAATGGTAGTTATTTTGAAATAATAAATCATTTAATAAGCATATTTGACATAAAAGTATAAAAATGTAATTTATTGATCTATATGTCCGATTAATGAACAATTTTGGGATAGCAATAACAGTAGAACTTATTGCCTATAGCTTTTGTATGTTAATGCACCATATAACAAAAAAAAACAATTTTTCAAAAACGATTATATTTTTATTTAAAATAACAAGCACTCACATTTTAGTTTTGTTTTATAACATAACAAATAAGAATTAATTAGTTTTCTGATTCTAATACATCTAAAATCATACAGAAAATATTTAACAATAAAAAACTTATTCAAATATTCAGTTTTAAAATTGCGTCTTAATAGTAAATTATATTACTGATATGCATTTAATACAGTAAATTGAATTAGTTTTTAATAAATTAACTTTAAAACTATTATTTTTAAATTATATTTGGCTCTACAACTAAAATATATAAAATTTATACTTCTCACGATATGAACAAGAGAATATTTTTAAGACAAATTTATCATAATGTACCTATCGTTGATCATATTCTTTTCATTATTTTATTATTAACTTATTTTAAAAATATATTCAATACTTTAAAGTAGGATAAAGCAACTGACTAATTATTTAGATTTAAAAGGTTGTATGGGTTTCCTAGGGGTTGGTTGTCTCTGACGTGAAAGAAACGACTGACCTTGGCTTGCACTCAACATACCTAAACGTTCATCTACTGCGGCACAATGACACGCTAGACTTAACTGATAAAAAGCACCTGTTAACAATCGTTCCTCGGTTTCTTTCATATTACCGCGTCTTGAAAATTCTATACTTCCATTGCTTTTAGCGTCTAAATTTCTTGCCACTTCTTTAGCCTTTTCAATACTCCTACTATATTTTGCTTGAATAATTTGTAGTTGGTTATCTTTGTTCGCGAGTTCATCTTGGAGTGTGGCAGTCTTCTGCTTGTATTCTTTAACAGCAGTTTCTAGATGGTGTGTTGCTGTTTCGTCACGTTGCGGTTTTTGTTCTTGAACTAGCATTTCCAATTCGACGACTTTTTGACTCATGTTCCTATTTGAATCTGTTAGTTTTTCAATTCGACTTAAAGCATCATCAAGTTGCACTTGTTTAGCTGCGCTATCTTGTTCTGCTGTCAGTAATGTTTGATATTCTTTTTCCAAAAATTGTAAACGTTGCTTCATTTCATTTGGTGTCAATTCTCGTGCTACATCAGCAGCCCCGTCATCTTGCTGAGTTCTTTTACGTAATTTAAGTTCTTCATTTTCTTCTCTTAATGCGTCTCTTTCTAAAGCAAGTCGCTCTTTTTCTCCTTGAAGAGCTAATAGCTTCGATTCCAAATTTTTTGACTGAAAAGAGCATTTGTCTGCTCTTTGCGTTTCCTCGTCTAATTTTTGATGTAACTCCGATGCTTGCTTCTTGTACATTTCTGACTGATTTTTCCACAAAGAACTGCTTTTTAACTCTTCTTCATATTTCAAATTTTGTTGATAATATTCAACATTCTTATCTTCCAGTAGCTTCAGTTGTTTTTTAATATTACCATAATCTTCCAATTTTTTTTTATAGGACGCTACCGTGTTTTCCAAGACCTGAACTTTATTCGCAGATTCTGATAAAGCATCTACTTCATCTTTTAAACGTGAAGCTGTATCAGCCGTTAATTGAAGATCAGACAGTTTTTCTTGGAGCAGCACTATTTGTTTTTCTTGTTCTACTGTTTTGGCTCTATAATCATCCCGAGCTGTTTCCAACTTGAATAATTCTTCTTTAAGTAAATCGATCTGTCTGCGATTGTCTGGGCTTCTCGTTGTTTCCATAGTTTCACGTTCTCTTGCTTGACTTACCAACGACTGATTTTCTGCTAATAATACTTGTTTTTCTTCTAATAAGCATTGCACTTGGGTTTCTAAATTATGACACTGTTGTGCCAATGTTTCTTTGGTTTCATTTGCTGTTTCTAAATCTGACATTAATCGAAATATGCGTGTATCGTTTTCTAAACTAAATAAACTAGAACAAGTTCGGGCGGTGTTTCCGGTAACGATATCCAGCTCCTGTATAGCCTGCATTATACACTGCTGCACCGATTCTTCAAGTGCCATAATCTGTGTAATGTATTCCCCTTTTCTTTCACAATTAACAGCACAGCCTACAAAATAAAACAGTATATTTATATTTAATATTTAATTAATAATTGCTTTAATTTGTGTTACCTAATACTAGACGTAATAGTTTTCCCAATTGTATAAGATTGCTAGATTCACCAATTTTGTTGACATCTGGTTTTCCGTTATCTAATACCTGTAAATTCAACACGTCTTGGTAATATTCAATTATGCTTTCAAGAATCTTTTTCAGGTTGCTGATTTTCAGTCGCCAGTTGGAACCGACATCAGTCTTCAATTTTGGTTCGATGCTTCGAAAGTGCTCAGGTGCAATTTGTATGAGAATTTGCAATATTGCCACACCATCACTTATTTCTACTAAGGATCTTGTGCCCTGGGCAACTAATGTTTGTAGCCATTTAACAAGGCTTTTACACACATCTTCTGTTGGGTCCATTATTATTATTGTTCGATCACTATTTGCATCACTTATGATTAGATTACAAGACTGCTGTCACTTTGACAGCCAAGATAAGAAAATAGGTTAATAAAGTGTTACCACCCACTTAGTAAAAAATATTAAGTTACTAGCAGTTACTAGTGTTTTTTACAGGAGCCGAACAGGAGGGATAGCTAGATATATTCGTTAACTATAAATATAAACTATTTTCTTAAAAAGTCCATTAAATAATGTTATATTAGTTTTTTATTTAATTATTCAAATTTACTTGTAACTACACTTACATTATCTGCACAAAAATATAATGTACCTGCTTACAGTTGAAACACATAATTTAATTTACTATTATTGGTACTAATTTTGATCTTTTTAATTTTTTCTTTGAAACTCAATTATAAAAAATTTAAAATATAACCGTATGATTTAACTAATCAAATAAAATTTAGTTAATATCTTGCATAAACTTTCTTGTGATATTTAAAAGGTTTTATAAAAGTAAAAGATAAAACCAGTTAACAGTAAATTTGATATTTAATTATAAGCGTTATCCATTAATTACAAAGCATTTTGAAAAATGTACAGATATAGATAAACTATTAAGTAACATAAAAATTAATTTTTTAAGAGAACACCTAATTTTGCTTTCAAGTCTATGCAGATTTCTTGTTGTTCCATTATTTGTCTAACCAAATTAATTTTGGTTATTTGTAATATTTGATTTTCTTTGTGTAGCAAATCCATAACTTCGTCCAAACTTGCACTATTAGAATCATTAAAAGCTGGTGTGGTTGAAAGCATACTAGGATCCATCAACTGATTGTTTAAAGAAAAAATTTTGGATTTTTCTATATCGATTTCTTTTAATAATGATTCTTTTAATTCGAGTAAACAGCTGTTTTTCAGCTGCATTAACATAACAGCTTTGTCTTGCGGTTCTTTTGAAGTTTCATCAAGGGGCGGTATCTGTTCCAAGTCTTCTTTAATAGTTTCTTTGACATCATTTGGAGCTTCTATACTTGGACTAACATGAGAAGTTTGATCAGATTCACTATGGCCACTCTCAAAATCTTTTACTTCGGCTACTTCAGAGGGTAACTGAGGGACTTCAGCCTCCATCACAGTAGGACTAGACCCTATTGGTTTGCTATCACCATCAGTATTTTCTGTTGCACCAATATTTACTTTTCCAACATCTTTATTTAAATTTTCATCAGATACTTTTTCAACGGTTTCCTTGTCTTTGTATGCGATTTTGAGCTTTCGCTATAAATAACAGATTAAAATTAACAACTTACACTATAAGAGTAAGCCAATCAATAACAGTCATTAAACAATTAAATGTACAAGGTGGACCAAATTCGAATGTTTTACAGGGTATCTCGATTACCATAACAGTTAGCGAAAATCTCACATTTGTTCCCATACTCATTAAAAATTTTAATGCAATCATAATTTACCTTTAACTGTGTGATGATTCTTTGAACTTCCCACAAAAGTTCTTCTCTTTGTTTTGAAATGAATCCAGCGTTCATTTCAAAATGAATTTGGGACAGTAGAGATTCTTGTTTAGTGAGTTCTATTTCCATGAATTTAGGTTCATCGGGTAATTGTGCAGTTGTTAGAGGTGGAACATACGGAATTAATTCTAAATTTGGAAATAAGGCTAAGCAATGGCATAACAGAGCCATTAAAAGACGGTGTGATGTTTGCAGTGCAGGACTTAAAGCTACAGCTATATTCTGCGCATTCATTTTGTTGTATTTTTCCTAAAAAACCAAGTAACTAAGTACGATACAGTTGTTTTTATGAATTGAAATCTTACATTTAACGTTACGTTGTACAAATGTACAATGATCCAAGAGAGCAATAGCCTATTATGGGCAGGTAAATTGTTAACTAAAATTTTAAGATGTTTTTCTCTCATGGCCACATTTAATATCGCACCTGCTTCTTCGAACCGAACTAGTAATTCTCCAGTAAATACCGGCTCTGGCAAATCCCTTAAAAATATTTCAATTATAATGCACATGAAATAGAAAATTATCTTAAATCAAAAAGCAAACAAACATTTTAATTATATACCTTGCATTTTTGTAGTATTTGTGAATGATTATATTTATAAGAATAAATAAAACAGATTAAAATAAATATAACTATTTTTGATTTACCTCAAATAAACTTTTAACAAGCTAGTAACTGTAGGCACATCATATTCAGCTAAGACAACAATTTCCCGATGATTGTACAATTTTTTCAAATGGACAACTTTGGATTTCGGAACACTGACTTTATAAACACCTTCAAAATGTAGCCCAGATGACTGTACATAATCGATACAATTTCTAACCGGTAACGGAATATCGATACCGTCATGACATCGACTTCTTTTTACAGCATGTTCCAGACTTACACCAAACACGGGAAGATTTTCTGCGATTTCATTTAATTCTTCACAGGACTTTAATTTTCTATCTTTTTTATCAGACTTTACTTTTTCTTTATCTACTTTTTTTTCAGTTTTCTTCTCTCGTTCCTTCTTTTTGTCGGCTGGTTCTTTTTCCTTATCTCTAGACTTTTCCCGTTTCTCCTTTAATTTTGAGGGAAATTTAAAAGATTTTGGTTTTTTATTTTTTGATGGGCTTCTGTAATCATTTAATGGGTAACATTATATTCACAAAACTATTTAATTATTACCGAGCTTCGCAATTTTCTTCTGCAGAACTTTCACCTTCTAGTGCTGCATAACCCCTTTCTTTATCCTTTTTATCTTTTTTGTCTTTCTTCTTACCAAGCTCTTTTTTTCCAGATTTTCCAACGTCGTCACTATCTAAAATGTATTGCAATGTTACTATTTAACAAACAGATTTAAAATATCTCCACTTACAGTCAGTATCATTGTTACTCGTTTTATTTAATTCTGATGTATACAAGCCAGGAAAATCTTTCATTACATCAGGGCTTTCAAAATCCATTGGTTCTTATTTTTGGAGCACAAGACATGTCTATTGATATCAAACTAATTATCTTTTAAATTAATGACATTTAATAGAACTGCTTTAAAGCACCCAACATCATGTGCAATCTAGTTGTTGACTGTCTTTGATAGATCAAAGTACAGAACGATCAAAGTGCTGCCATCTGTTGTTAAGGTTATGTGATCAAATTTAGTCAATTGAAAATTGAAGATTCGGTGTTCTGTGATTCGGTGGATTGTGGATTCCAAATGTGACAACAGTGACGGCACCTCACTTACATTTAATTAATTTTAACCGCAAAATTTTTAAGGTAATTATTCTTTAATAACGATGCGCACTTGGCTTTTATTGTTATGTTGTGTACATTATTTTCTTACACCTTATTAATTTTTTAAACTCATAATTTTGAGCGGTTCAATGTTTTGATTTGTAGGTTATGTTTTTAATACAAGCTTTTCAAGTTATTATAAAAAGTACTCAACAATTTTGTATAACGCTCTCTAATGTACGTAACTGTCCTCTGTGTTACCTTTTTCGACATAAATAATACGCAAATTATTGCTTTTGTACCATTTTAGTGAACTACTTTTTCCACCTGCCGATGAATGACTTATGTTTTGTCTTTTTTTCAGTTTTACGATAAATTACAATTTTAAATATGGCTTGCGGTTCAAAAAAAGTTAAGAAACTTGCAGATTCGTCAGGAAACTCAGAAGATCCGAATGAGATTACAGAGCAAGATTTAGAAATTCAGAAAATTATTGAGGAAATCGACCACTCTCAAAATGTACTAGATTCTTTAAATGAACAAGCCAGCGAGGAAATTCTTAAGGTTGAACAAAAATTTAACAAACTTCGTAAACCACATTTTGACAAACGTGGAGAAAAGATCAGCAAAGTTCCTTACTTTTGGGGAACCTCTGTATCCTTTCATGATTAAAAACTTATGTCATTATTTTTTAATACAATTATTCTTTAACCAATGTTAAGATTTCAAATCACCCAGTTTTGGGCTCGCTACTGGAAGATAATGAGGATGATTGTCTCCATCATCATTTGCTCAAACTAGAAGTAGAAGAATTTGATGATATAATATCTGGTTATCGAATCAATTTTTATTTTGAAGAGAATCCATATTTTGAAAATACTGTCATCACTAAAGAGTTTCACCTAGGATCACCAGGTAGATATCGTTTTGATATATTTAAAAATGCTACCATTTAACAAGATATATTACCAACTATTACCAAACAAACTGCAATTAGTTTTTAAAAAAAATTGTTTTTGTTGAGATAAAAATGAGGATTATAATTTTATATGATAGATTGTTTTGATTTTTATTTTAGATGAGCCGACATCTCAAAGTACTCCCATAAACTGGAAAGCAGGTATGGATTTTACACAGCCCCGTAGTCCAAGATGTCCAAAATCTGGCAGAAAGCGATCGTTGGAGCAAAAATCATTTTTTTCGTGGTTTAATGATCATGCTGATCCATCCTCTGATGACATTGCTGAAATTATTAAAGACGATTTGTGGCTCAATCCACTGCAGTATTATTTGATTGCCGATATAGATGTCGAAAATGGGGTAGAAGATGATGATTCAGAAGCAGATGACGATGATGATGCTGAGATAGAACCTTCCGTGGTGGGGGATACAACCAGTGAAATTACAGATAAACAGTGAGTGTTCTTTGTAAAAATATTGCTGTCATTTTAAAACTATTTCGTTGGACCTTTTATTTGTAAATTTGATGTATCAGTATTCCTTATGTTTTATATTGTACTAATATAAATTTCTATGACTTTGTTAATTATTAAAATTAGATGATGTCTGTAATATGTTGTTTTATTTATCTTACAAAATCTGTCCTAAAGGGGGATACACACCTTCCGTTTATCTGCGCAGTTATCTGTCGTAAATAACTGAAAATCTGTACAGTTATCTGAACTGAAGGTGTGTAGGATACCTTCAGTTTTCTGCTCAGTTAAGTCCGATTTTTCCACAGTTCTCTCTTTACCTTCGACAGGTTTGGTTCTAAGTGTATTCTTAAATAAATAAAGTTCAATGATTGACAGAAAAAGAAGAGCCGCAGTTTGTTGCATAATTGCAGCTGTGTTGCTAGAAGAAGAAGTTTTTTAATTAAAACATCGTAGGCTGCCGCTTTTTTAACACAGTTGGAATTAGATACGCATTCGATATCCCAAAGTTCGGAAAAGACCGGTAGCCGTCAATAAATGCTATTAACGAATCTTTTTTTGAGACCGTAGTCATCGTGTAGTCACAAAATCAAAAACAACTGAACAAACTGTACGATAAACTGCATATACTGCGCAGGTTATCGTTGCAAAACAGGGTCCGAATGCACAGACTTTTTATCTGCGTGAAAACTGGTCTAAACTGCGCAGTTCACACAGTTTATCGCTCAGACATGACGTCACACGTGATAAACTGCACAGATAAACAGAAGGTGTGTAGTCCCCTTAAGGTTTTAAAAATGCTTTGCAATTACACTTATTTTGGTCTCTTGTTTTTGAGAAATTTGATTGCAAGAAATTATGCAAAGCATATATTTAACTTTTAATTGTTTGTCTCGTACAAATTAATTTAATTTTTTATTACTTAAAGATATTACTGGAAGCCTTACGGTACCTATAGCCCAGGGTCCCACAAAATTTTAATGTGCTGAGCACGAAAGCATGTTTAATTAAGTACGAACGAAGTTATAATTATTTTGGAATACTGCTCTATAGGGGTGGGTGATATCAAAATTTAATATCAATATGTCGACTTATCGATATAAAAGGGATGGGGCGCTAAAAAAGTTATTAAAAAACTGAAAAAAGAGACTGGTGACCTAAATATAAATCTTCTCTCCCTTATTTTTATTGTCCATACCACGAAATATCGATATCCGATATAACGATATCCAATATTTCGATATATCAAAATTTTATCGATATATCGCCCACCCCTACTGTTCTACATTGGTTGCTGGGGATTATGCTTACAACATTTAAATAAAAAGTAAGAACACAAAGGCATATTTACTATTTTCTTAAATAAAAATTGTGTTTAAAAATTGCCAATACAAATGGAAGTTAAAATATTTTTATTTTAAATAGTTTTAATCAGGGCCAGTCAAGTGGGGGGTGCAATGCACACGGGCCCCCGACTGAGGGGGGCCCAAAATGTTTTGTATAAAAAAGATTTTGTAAATTTTGTGAAAGAAAATATTTATCAGGTGTAATAAAATGAAAACTTTCAAAATAAAAAAAAAAGACTAACGTAAAGTAAAAATAGCTTAAAACAGTGAATAAAAAGGGCTGAAACAGAAGATGTAATTTTGGAACAGTACAAATTGTATAAGCCAAAATAAAGAAATATAAACTCATGCAAGAAATACACAAGAAGATAATAATAAATTATTAGCTTCATTAAGACATGACACTAGAATCAGCTTTTTTACTTATAAGATCATTGTAAGACGTACCTTAACATTACAAATACTGATTTTGAAAATTCATTAAAAGAAAGTAAAACAATTAATCAAGAACTAGGGGGTAATGCGGAGTTTCCTACCCATCATATCTAAAAAAAAAACGTTTTTTTTTTTAAATGAGACAGGTACTGATGAAACTTTAGATGACTCTGTAGAAATTATAAGATTCTTTTTTTTATCCCTTTATTGATATTTTGATTTCTTAAACAGACTAACGATTTATATCACTTTCTTAAATGTTGGAAGATTATAAAACATTAAATTTTTTCGTCAAAGAAAATTGCTCTCCTGAACTGTTAAAAGAATATGTAAACAAACTGTGAAAAACTTTTGGATGTTCCAGTTGAAGATAAAGAATTTATAAACGAAGTTATTTAATATAAAATGTAATAGAATAAAAATCCTCATTCAAAATCAAACCATTAACCTGCTTAAATTTACCCTATAAAATAATGGTTATGAAATTTTCCCCAACATTTAAATTGCACTTGGAATTTATTTAACACTTCCGGTAACTGTGGCCAGTGCAGAACACTCGTCTAATAAATGAAAGTTATTTGAAAATACCTCAAATATTCAATGTCCTAACTCTCAAGAGAGACCTAATTCTTTAGCAATATTATCCATCGAAAATACAGAAATTGAAATGACAGAGACTTTGAAGATATAATTAAAAAATTGACTGTTTAATGCCCAAGTATGAAATAATAAAAGTCTTGCAGAATAAAAAAATATTTTAATTATTGTGGTTTTGTTGTGTTATAGTAAAATCTAAGTTTTGTTTGTTAATTCATTATATTCTGCAGTAATTATCAACCCGAAATATTGGATATTAGAATAACTCTGTGAGAATTTTATCTAAACCTATTAAAATTTTATATTATAACATATATATTTAATAGCTCAAATTTTATTAATTCTATGTAATTACTTTTCAAACAAAATGTTTATAGGGGGCCCCAAAAATGTTGTTGCACCCGGGCCCCGATATATAGATGACCGGCCCTGGTTTTTATTTATCAGTTTACAATAAATATTTTAATTAAAAGTGCATATTTTTTAATATTTCTACAAAAAAGTGTTTGTTAGGCATACATTTCTAATAAAAAGAAAGTTTTTGAACGCACCCATCAAGCAAGAAATACCCGAAAAAATTGCTGATGTTCAGATTTCAAAAAATGTCAAGGGTACTGTAAGTTAACGAATAGTTTGATAACTTATTTATCAAAAATGCCCGTTAGTCGATTAGATAAAATATATAGAAAAATTTTGTTGTCCAAATTCTTCACCAAAGGATGGGGAAATGCAGAAAACATAATCAAGTACGTGAGTTTTACTAGCTATTTTTGTTGTTATGTATATGTTAGGTTAGATTGTCATATTTATGTGTTTTTTTAATTTTCAGACTACTTGAATTTCGAAAATTAGTGTCTAACAGGGATACTTGTTTAAATCTAGTCTCTAAAAATTATCCGGTAACAATTCTGAATGTACGTATCAATAATTTTAGTAAGTAGCAGTTGTACATTGCACTTTTACATTACAGGAGCAAACGTGGAAAGATTGTCGGATTATTGAAGGCAAATTTAAAAGCCCATTGTCTACATATCTTCCTAATATAATGCCCCGTGAAGTCGAGGATGCATACTTCCAAGTTGTATTGCCGCTGGAATGGAAAAGCACAACTTTTAAGCCGGTGTGCATTCATCTAGCAGGAACAGGTGATCATGTGAGTTAATTATGAAATGCTTATCTTATTGGACACAATATTTATTTAAGAATTTATTAAATTGAGTAATAATGGTTTACAGTCAGGTAATTGTAATCATAATCTTACGTAATGTGTTAAATCAATTGTAATATTAAAAAATGTACTTGTTCTCAAAGCAGTTCCTTTGTAAAAATGTATGTTATTTGTGAATTCGCAGTATTTTTGGAGACGAAGAACTGTTATGGCTAAGCCACTACTCAAGGCTGATATTGGTGCAGTTATATTAGAAAACCCGTACTATGGTTTACGAAAACCAAAGAATCAATATCGCTCAAGCTTGTTTAATGTGTCAGACCTATTTGTCATGGGTGGCTGCTTGATACTAGAGTCCATCGTGTTACTGCACTGGTGTGAATCACGGGGATTTGGTCCGTTGGGTGTTTGTGGATTATCAATGGGTGGTCATGTAAGTAAAATATCTATATATTTGTTCACTTAAAAAATAATTATAGTGATTGTTTATTTGTTGTATTAACAGAAGATTGCATACTGTTCCAAGATATTAAAACTGTATATAGATTTAAACATGCTTTTATTCGAAAGCGTGTTAAGTTAAAATTGTAGCTTTTGAATACAAGACTTGTAATTTATCTGTTGTTATATTTTTTTAACGTTTAAATTTAATTTAGAAAAGCAATTATTTAATTTTTAAAGATTGTTGTCTTAATAATCATTATTTAAATTTGACCCAACAAGAAGTCTAAATCTAAATAAAATTAAAACATATTAAAACTTTTTGGTTGCTACTAGCAAAGTATCCGGTTATAAAACTTGAAGTTTTTTTACAAGCGATAAAAATAAAAACATTGATTTTAAAAAGCATGAGATCAAGAAAAAAACTAAAATTAATTTTTTAAACTGAACTTTGTTATGAGTTATTCCAATGTTTGTATTTATTTCCAATTTAATAAAGTAATATTTTACTAAATTATATATATATTAATTTCTGAAGTTTAAAGTCGGATAGCTGCATAAAATTATAATTTATTATAATAAAAAGCACCAGGACCGTGGCTAGGGCATTTCGCACCAGAGGTAAACTTAAAAATGACGCCTTTTGGATAAGCCCTTCATTAGTCTGTTATAAACTTAAAAATCGTCAAAAATTCTATTAACACCTTCGCGGACAGCGACTGCATAGGCAGTCATTTTAGAGTTATGAACTGGGACATGTCTGCATATGCAGTCAAAGTAAATCAGTCCAGTAGAAGCATGACTGCATTTGCAGTCATGTTTTATGATAAAGTACAAAAATATTCTTAAAAATCACAAAAAAGTTGTATAAATTAATATTTTGGCGCCCTGGTCACGTGCCTTCTTTGCTCCTGCCTCTCCACGACCCTGGTGGACACATCACACGTACGGAAAAGTGTATAATGTATTAAAAAATCAGTGCCATGCAAACTAACTTGGTACCTGGAGCGATTTAATATACTGTTTGCAATAAACTAATTTTACTAAATTTTGAAACAGGTCTTGTAAATCTATCTCGTTCCAAAATTCCATTGATTATTTAATGGCAATCGGAGGAGTTGTGTGATCGGTCCGTCCTTGGTACGGCTCAAAAAATAAATGGCACCGTTATAAAATAAGCCATTAGTTTTAAATGACTTTAGAGTGAATTGTTCATTTGAATACAGGGTGTAAAAGGATTAGAAATTCTTGAGTATCTTATCCACTTTTTGCTTTAATGTAGTTAATTTTGATTACAATACAAACAGTTTGCAAAACTGATTTCATTATTATATTTTGATTTTATATCTACAAATAATTATGAAAACTAAATCTGGCCAAGCTACTTTCATGATTCAAAGCCTTTTGCTAAACCTGCTCGTTAATAATTTAATGATATCATATGTAGATGGCTTCCCTGGCTGCATCCAATTGGCCTAAACCCCTAGTACTTGTCCCTTGCTTATCCTGGTCAACAGCATCGTCAGTCTTCACAGAGGTATATAAATATTTTTTTTATAGTTATACTTTTGTGTGTGATCTATGAATTCGTTTATAACGTTATATTTATCATTAGTATGGTGGATAATTTAAATTTTACTGAATGTGGTGTATATATAACAAGAACTCGTATTAATAATTTTTATGTTATCACCCCAAAACAATAATTATTAAATCGCAACTTGAATTATTTTCATATAAGTTGTATTTTAAAAGATGTATTTTTTTATTTAACACATTGACTGCCAAGTACGAGATAACTCGTAGTTTGCGTTCTTATCCAGGACGCCGACTACGAGACAACTCGTGGTGCTGTTACTAGTCATTTTCGTGCAGCTACGATTATACTCGTATTTTTGGATAGGTGGCTTCTGGGAATAGACAAAAAATCAAGGCTGGCTTACACGAACTGAAAATTTGTTAATAATATTATAATTAGAGTTTTGAATAATATAACATGGCTTCTGTGAGCGGAATCCTAAAAGTTGTCTTGGCAGTCAACGTGTTAAAGAATTTTTGTTTTTGGAAGCTCACAATTTGTCTGGTAAGGTCAGGTTAAAACTGTATTATACAGGGCCCCTGTATTTCTTGCATGAAGGGACATTTTTACTTTACTAACACCACTGGTAATATATACGTAAAAGTGGGAAAATCCTGTCTCATTAAACTCATAACATTGACGTGACTTTATCAGTTTATCGTTTGTTTAGTTCGAGTTTATATATACAATCTTTCGATTTACTGTGTACAGTTATTATCAATATGTCATCCATTAACTATAATATAGTTTATTTATAAAATATAGATATGTAGTACTAAATTCATAATAGAAAGAATTAAAATTATCCTATCAAACTATTAGCATTGTTATTTTTTGTGTACAGGTTATGCCAGTGGTTTCCAACCTTTTTGTACCACCGCCCCCCTTTTTTATGAACAAATTTTTGCGCCCCCCTCCCTTTTCGTGACAATCTAATTTCATAAATACTATATACTATATTCTGTATAAGTAAAGTTCTTTTTGTTTGTTTGTATTCAAAAATAGTATGTTGGTCATAGCTGCGCGCCCCCCTTGCAATAGTCTCGCGCCCCCCTAGGGGGGCGCGCCCCACAGGTTGGAAACCACTGGGTTATGCTAATATTTTGTATGTTAAACATTTTTTTTAATATAATCTGCACTTTCATACATTACACAATAGCTACTTTAAAGCGGTTTCCTTATATTAAATTTGGTCTGTGCTACTTCAATTTAAAAAAAAAGATTGAACCTTATAAATACAAAGCTAGTTTTTCTGCTATTTAGTATTTTTTTATATTGTTGTACTATATGATTTACAGAAATAATTTTTGGAAAACTATCGATAATGCTTACATCAGTTGTAGAAACCTTAGGTTTCATAAAAATTGTTACATTTGCCACAAAACTTATAAATCAGTAGCAATGTATACCAAACTTTATATTAAATCAGCAGAACTAGAGTTTTATCTTGATTTTAAATTATTTTCTGATTATTAGGCAACCAACATGCACAAAAGTAGTGTAATAATTGATTTACAATTTCAACTCTACTTTGAGGCACTCAAAATTGTCTTTTTGAACAACTTTGAGTGCCTGAAATCAAAGTTGAAATTGTAAATGAATTTAATTTTTCAGTGGTAAAATGTTATAGTTGTCAACATACAGGGCCGGTTCTGGCAGTCGTGCAGTGCGTGCCCGCATGCAGGAGAAAAATTTTAAGGGTGCAAAAATTGTACCAACATATTTATTTAATGTATTTGAACTTGATATAATTAATTAATTGTTTTTTACAATATAGTTTAGCGACCACTTAAGTGGACCAAATTCGAATGTTTTACGGAGACCTATCTCGGTCACCGTAATAGTTAGCGAAAATCTGATATTTGTGCGTTGGGCTATTTTTTTGAGAAAAGAACACCTGTGTAATGAGACTTTTTATATCGCTTTCCATTTTGACACTACAGATGAAAGATGAAATTTCATCATTTTTAAAAATTCACTATAACTCTTTTATTTATCAAAATAGAACAAAATGTTATAAAGTTTTTTATTTGCATGTTAATGCATAATGTAAAAACAAAATTAATTTTTTTTTGCCAAATTTGACTTTCGAAATATTAAGTACACTTAAATTTTTTTAAATGGAAACCCTATCTGGCCATGACTTTATATAAAAGAGCATTTTCTTAGCTTTCCAAAAATGTATAGCTTTATATTTTTATGACATAAAGTAACCGAAGTATGGCTAATTTTGTGAAAATGTTGTCATCAAAGTTTGCCATGATTTCGTAAACAAGTGATGTTTGCAATTAATAAACAACTAAACATCATATCCAAGTAAATTATTAAAGTTTTAAGCAAATTTGGGTACATTTTTGTATTTTATAACTGTTTATTGTAGTATTGTGAACATGGCTAAATTTGAACACTTTGAAAAGTTTAATGTGTTACAAGTTTACATTGTAAGTGGTAAAAACGTAGCGGCTGCTGCAGAATTTACTTGAAAATGGCGTTTAGTTGTTTGTTAATTACAAACATCACTTGTTTACGAAATCATGGCAAACTTTTATGAAAAAAATTTCACAAAACTAGACTACTAACAGGCCAGAACCGGTGCTGTCAATATATTGAAATGATTTAAGAAAAATAGTAAAGATTTTATTACAGTGAATTTTAACTTCACGTAAAGTAATTTAATACTTTGTTGTAATTAATGTTTTTATTTTTTTGCTATTGCTAATAGCATGTTATTTTATTGCATGTTTGTTGGTATGGATGTTGGTATTTTTCGTTATTATTTTGAGTATTTTTTTATGTTGGTCCAGGGTGTAATGAGTGAAGCAATCGACTGGGATATGCTTCAGAGCCAGTATTTTTCAAACAGCTTGTACCACGATACCCTCTCCAAGTTATGTACTATTATTGACGATCCATTTGAGTGTGTGCTCAGCCAAATCCCAAGTCAGTTATTTTTTTGTTCGTTGGAGGAAGCTTTAATTTACATTATTTTATTAATATTTCAGAATACGCATTAAACCCGAGTTATAGTGCTGAACTTTTTAGCAGATCTTCGGGAAAATGCTTTACTCCGCACGAATTGCTAACACTATTACGTGGTGCAGAGGCTAGGAGTAAGTAGCCCGTATTAGTTTAAAAATGTCACTTACTCTATTAAAAATAATTGTCACAACGGAATTAAAGTATATTACAAACTAGGGTAAAAAGCGTAAAATTGTTGCTCAAGTATTTAAAGAAGTCGATACTGCAAAATTGTATATATAAATGCATTGTTGTATAAAGACTGTTTTTCGAATCATTATTTAACATACTTTTTTTGTTTTTGCTTATTTTTATATTTATTTTAAACCAGTTGCTTTTGATGTTAAATAATTGAAACATTTTTAATCACAAACTAGTAAAGAAACAATGTTTGAATTATTTAATATTGTTTATTGCTCAATGCACAAGGGATGTGAGATCTTACATTATTAATATGTAGTATTTAGCACCATTATGGTAATTGAAACTATTTCCCAACCATTTCTGATTGTCAACATATTTTGAAATCATTGTGTTTGTATGACATAATAAATGTTTATGAAGCCAAGAACTGCGTAGTAGTAGTCAAACATTTTTTAAGTAAGTTTAGTTTCTTGCTGAATCATATTTCTAATTTCCGTTGTGTATTGTAACTAATCAGGTCATTATCGTACCTTAGCAATTTTGACAAATTTATTTGTTAGTCGTAAAAGTTGATGCGTGTTTTATTTTATGTTTTGTGAAACATTATTTCTTTTATAGTTGATAATCGTGCAACCATCATGAAATTGCGTGATAAGGAAGCTGTTTGGTTTATGCGTGGAATGATGGACGAATGTACTCACCTCAAGAACTTCTCTGTCCCAATTAATACGTCATTGGTGATCGCCGTCTGCGCCACATGTGATGGATACGTACCCCGCGATGGCTGCACAGCTTTGGAAGATTTGTGGCCTGGTATAACTATTCGTTACATTGACTGTGGACACGTTGGTGCTTACATATGGTATCGTAAAATGTTCAGGTAAATGGATATTTTTAGTTAAGTAAAGTGCAGTTTGATTTTTTTCTTTCTTATTTCTTCTGCTTTGGCAAATGGTTTTGTAAAGTTTTAATGGTGGTTGTACAAATGCAGTGTACAAAAACTAAAGATTGTGAAATTTTGTAAATGGAGTAAAGAATCAAGTTCACACCTGATTGTGCTACGGCAGTGTTACTCAAACTTTTTACTCTTGAGGACCCCCTAACAAAATTAATAGCTTACAGAGAGCCCCAATGAATTGTTTTGTAGAAAATATTTTGTTTTTAACATAGCCTGGCAAATGAATTTGAATGATTTTCGAATATAAAAAATGGACCTTCCAGGGGTCCGTGGACCAGACTTTGAGAAACACTGTGCTGTCTCCTTTTTGAAGCAATTGTAAATGTTTTTTTTTGTAGAAATGCTATTACTTTTTAACATTGTGTATTGAGAACAGTCTACTGATGTGATTTTTTTCTTTTTAGGAAGGCTGTGATAGATGCTTTTGAGAGAGCGAAAGACATCTGCCCCCCACCTAGTCAAATGGAGGAAAACTCCCTCTAGTTTAATGTTCAAATTAATTCTGTTTTAAGAAAAAGTCGAATGTTGTTCGTTTAAGTTATAAAAAATGTTAACTTATTAAAAGTGCCTTATGAATTTGTGATAGTACCTGAGATGTAACTGTTTGTGCTGTTAATGTGACCCTTTCTAATATTTTTATAAATAAAAATTGTTAGTGATTATGTAAACAGTGCTTTTATTTATTTAATTTAGAGCATTGAAAAAAAAATTAAGGTGTTGCTTTTAAGACTCGAAAAGGTTAAAAAAAATTTAACGAGGGAGGAAAGTGTCATTGATTATTACACCCTTACACCTTACATACAGTGATTTTTTAAATTTCATTTGGAAATATTGATACAGAAAATGAGGAGTATTAAAATATTTGGAAATATTTATTTGTTGCAAAGCTTAATACTAAATACTTATAAACAAATGTATTTTTTTAAATACATTAGTTTTGCCATGTAAAATTTTATTTGAATATACATTTTCTATTAAGCTGGTTGCAACCAACACAAAATCGACTGACAGTGTCTGTTAAAATTCGCCTATGTGCTGTCATCGTGACAAGTGTCACAATCCGGTGTTTCATGTGTTTCACGTTGTGCTTATTGACGCTGTGTATTGTTGGACGTGGCAGCGTTAAACAGTTGTGTATGCTTGTGATATAAATGAACTTTTAAATTTTAATATTAAATTAACATGGCCATCCGTAATTCGTACCTTTTAGTGTTTTTGGCGATCATTTCAACAGGATTTTGTAACGTTTGCACAAATCCAAAAGTAACCTCAAAATCTTTTACTACATACGATGCAACTATAGTCACAAATATCGCTTATGTATCAGAATTCTCTGTAAATTGTGCATCAGGAGCCATTTCAAACTTATATGCGGATTTGGAGGGATCATTTATTCCTGTTTCTTTCGTTGGTCCAAACCAATACCAGGTATGTATATGCTTGGATCAACATATGTTTGTCTACTAATTAAAATATTATGCTCATAGGTGAGTTGGACTGAAGAAGTAAAATCCGCTCGTAGCGGTGACAGAAACATTCGCTTATTTGATGAAGATGGTTTTACTGCTTTACGTAAGGCTCTTAGAGCTGGAGAAGATCCTGCTAGTGTACCTGCCTTATTCACTGTAGTAGTGAATCACCCTGGAACCTTTTCCGGGCCATGGCTGAAAAGTGAATTCCTTGCTGCCGCTTTATCACTCATGGTTGCTTATCTAGCTGTTAGTTCAAGAGCTAAGTTATTGTCCTAATTTGTTTCTTTTGTATTTTTGTTAAATAAATGATTACAGTTTACATGGCCCTATTTGCAAGTTTTTATTTTATCCATATTCACTTTCTTTTAGATTTTCCATTGTATATGGTGTTATAAACCTAGAAGTTATGACATCAAGTTGATATTACCCATTTGTGTTTGTCTATTTAGGTTTAATCAAAATGTACATTTTTACATACTGCATAATTTTATTTCTAAAAACAGTCTAATGTTAGAATTTAAATCAGTAAATTTAGTAAAGAGTAGACATTTATAATACAACTAGTTATTTGTCCCAATTTTGCTAGTGTTATAACACTACTATTTTTGGAAAGTGATGGATCCAAAACTTTTATTTGGGAGATTTAAATACATGTTTGTAACTTAAGCAACAACATTTAATAACTAAATAATTTGCTTGAATACAAATTTTTAAGCCATTCGTGAGTTACTGGTGCTGGATCTGTTACTGCTCCTGAAAGACTTAATTTTATAATTAATGTTTATTGATTTTTTAACATCATTTTAATTTCTTATGCATGTTTTCATATCAAACATGCTTATGTACATTTTGAAGCAGCATTGTTGTGCATTTTACTTAAAAATTTGTGTCATTCATTTTTTAGTGTCAGTTATTTAAAATTAAATTCGCAACAATAGCTTATTTCCCATAATACTGAAATAAGTACACTGAAATTAAAACATTTATTTACGCGCCGGCATTTCTAAAAATCTATTCATACTTTAATAAATGAAAAATGTGTAAAAGTAAGTATTAAAATACTTAATGCGGCTCTGTACTTTACGTAATTTATCGCAATTTTAAAGCTCCCTAAGAAATATTCTCGATTATTTCAGTTTTGAAAATGTATGCCAATGATTTTGCAACTGTTAAGATGTTTAATCTTAAAATTGCATACACACGCTATTTATTTTAAGACGTGCTTGCTGATTATTTGTTAGCCAAGGGGCCAAGAATTATCGCTCCGTATTAAAAAATAAAATTAGACTGTAGGGACTGGACACGTAGTTATATTTTAACAACAATCCGTATAGGTTTTAAAGATAATATTTATTAGTTAAACGGTTGCTACGATTTTATAAGGTAAGAGTGTTGTATATTTAAGGAATTATAGTGCACCTGTTTAAAAGAATATAAATTAATCATTTTAAATTAACCTCCACCAAAGTTTTTATTAGTTGTTAATAGATAGAGCAATACGTGTACATTGTTGGATATAAACTTTCTATACTTTTCAAGAGAGTGCGGTGTATGTACCTCTTTGAAGTACCCCTCTCTTTCTATAGTACCAGTTATGAAACGTCACATTCCCCAAATACCTCCTGTCTAACTTCAGTGGTTATAGCATTTAAATGTTTGCAGTGATGATACTGATTTAAGCGGTTATAATCAAGTGTATAATCACACAAAATTGTATACGTGTTAACTGTAGAAATTAATTAAATTTGTTCCGGTCGAATCTTTTGTTTATTATTTGCTGTTAATACTATAGTGGCCTTAATGTAGTACGTCGGTTATTGTGATAACATGTCACAGAGGTTGGTTTTTCGGTTTTTGTCCTCGCAGTACTTGTAAAACATGTATTTTCTGCAGAATAATATATGGAATTGCTGTTGCCAGCGATGGCATCAGAAAATGCAGAAGAAAGCAGTTTAAAGCATCGTAAAATTGAGTTTAAGAAATTATCTTCGCCATTAAATACTAGTATGAACATTCCTTACAACGAAGCAGTACGTATATGATTGTTGTTTATACATAAGTTTTTAATTATATGTTTAATTAGGAGGAAATCGAGTTGAACAGTTCAGATACCTGCTTACTTCTTCCGAATAGTCAAGTTCCACAAGTTGTTGTACCTGCAAAAAAAGAATCAGTATGGATAACAGCGGTTCAGATGTTTATACCATTCTTGCTAGCTGGGTTTGGTATGGTTGCAGCGAGTATGCTACTAGATATAGTTCAGCATTGGCCAGTATATCAAGATGTATCAGAAGTGTACATTCTCGTTCCTGCTCTGTTGGGTCTCAAAGGCAATTTAGAAATGACTTTAGCTTCCCGTCTTTCAACTCACGCAAATTTAGGCCATTTGGATACTAGTCATCAACAATGGAGCCTTACATTAGGCAATTTAGCTCTTATACAGTGTCAGGCCATAGTTGTGGGATTCTTAGCTTCCTTAGCTGCCGTCATATTGAGTTGGGTGCCATCAGGGGAGTTCAATACACATCATGCGTTATTGCTTTGTGCGAGTAGTGTTGTTACTGCATCTGGTGCTAGTGTATTGTTAGGGTTAATTATGGTAGCCGTTATTTTGTTGTCGCATCGTTTTCATATAAATCCGGACAATGTTGCCACTCCGATAGCAGCCAGTCTTGGAGACCTTATAACACTTGCCTGCCTTTCCTGGCTTGCATCAACGTTTTACAATACAATGGAGTCTATGCCTTGGTTGTCTATTATAATTATAGTAACTGCCTTATTATTAATTCCTGTATGGGCATTACTAGCAAGTCGAAATGAATATACCAAATTGGTTCTGGATAGTGGATGGACTCCTGTTGTTTCGGCCATGTTGATAAGTAGTTTAGGTGGATTAATTTTAGATTTTACAGTATCTCAATATAAAGGAATAGCTGTCTTTCAACTAGTCATAAATGGAGTGGGTGGGAATTTGGTTGCTGTGCAGGCAAGTCGTATTTCTACTGAACTCCACAGGAGTTCGACTCCTGGTCACTTGCCAAATAATATGAAAGTTTGTCTAAGTCCCTGTGCCACATTCTGCGATAGCAGTGAAACTAACCATGCGGGCACTGCTATAATGCTTATGCTGATGGTCATTCCTGGTCATTTAATTTTCACATATACTATAAGTTACTTACAAGCCGGCCATACATCGTTTACTCCTACTTTTACGTTAGTGTACTTATCTGCGGCAGTATTTCAAGTGTTCCTTTTGTTGTATATTGCCCAAGTAATGATCACTTGGATGTGGAAGGTTGGGGTTGATCCTGATAATTCTGCAATACCGTACTTAACAGCTATTGGTGATCTTCTTGGAACATTTTTATTGGGAGTCGCTTTCCAAATATTATTCATCATTGGTGATAGAGATAGTGATGTGGGAGATTAAGCCAGTTGTTTTGATAACTAAAGCTGTGCCATGTTCGGGCCATGCATTTTTTTGTACTTTAGGTATTGCCCATTTGTTATGTTTTTTAACAAAAATTATTTATTTGTAGTTGTAAATAAATATTTTATGTTTTAGATAGTCTAAATTTTAAAAATGAAAGGTGCTATTTTGTATATATTGAAAATAAATATATATTTCATCACTTTTAAAATTGCGTTTTTATACAATAATATTAGTAAAGACAAAAAATAAGAGTGCTACAAAGCAGTTAACTTTTGAAATGCTCCAAGTATAGTTTTATTGTAAAATATAGCATGCTGCATTTTGTGTTTAAATCAACACCTAACCACCACATATCTCGATATCTAACCCAGAACAGTTTAAAAACGACTTATAATTTATGGATTGTGTCTGTTAAAAAAGCATTTTCTATTTAATTGTTACTAAACAAATAATTAAAATTTTAATCCACACAAACGCCTTATGATCGCGAAAATTTTCGAATTCCAGATTTCGGCGGATATACACGTTTTGAGGTCCCCTGAACCCGTTTTGACTATTTTCGCGATGACTTCCGTGTGTGTGTATGTGCCAAACGTTAAAATTGTAAATTTTTGACATTGGTTGTTTAATATCTTCAAGTTATTAACTTTTTAAAACCATACAGCTGAACATACCTTATCTAACGTACCTTATCTAGGTACAACATTGTTTACGTAATTAGACCTGGCCAATTATCTACTTATTGTTCTGCAAGTGCGTTGTTTAAATGAACTATTAAACAATGCAAGACTGAAAATATACCTTTTCCAAGTCCTTAATTCGGTTTTTTAAATACCTTTATTCAAAGTGCACTAAGAAGCTGTACAATTTTCATAAACCCATCCTATCAAAAGAAATTTACAAAAAATTCTTTCTGAATGTTACATGATAAATATATGAAGCATCCGAGCTACGCTAATTTTGCAAAACTTCTAAAAATTTGGGAAACATATAGTCTATCAACATATAAAGTGGAAATAAACAAGTTTTGAGTCGTTTAATAATTTTTAGTACACATTTTTTTTTTGTAGGAAACTGCGTGCGAGTTTTTTATCCGCATACTTCTGCAATATTATCTTTTGTGGTATTGTTTACCCAACTATTGTAAAAATTTGTTTTACAAATCGTGTTTTTAACTCGTCTGGTCAAATAAATATACACGAATGTATTTAAAAACGTCATGGTTTAAATATTTTTTGTTTTATAGTCGCACTACACAAGTACCACATACAAAATTGTTAAATTTATGTTAAAATTAAAAATTTAATTAACAAATCGTGACTCATTCAAACACGTGTACATAATAATAATGCATGGAAATCATCCAAAATTATTGGTTATAATTTACTTTAAACTTTAACAATTAACTCTACGTGACTCAATCGTACCCTCGAACTCGAGAATCATGGTTAGTTTTGAATATTTTAATACGAATGCTTTAATTAATCAGTTGTAAAATTAATTTAAATTACTTAAATACTTTGATATAACACATAGTTGTTTATTATGTACTGCATTTAAAAAAAAAATTGTAAACAGTAAGGTTCAAACTCTAAAGATTTTATAATTGTGTCTTTTAAAGTTGCTTGACCAAACAAATATGACGGAACATGTGCGTGTTTCCGATTTTTATTAAATTTGTCCTTGGTTCTGGAATTTTTGGGAATTTCGTCGAATCACAGACTTGAACTAGAAGTCCAAAGTGCTGAATTAGAATTTGGGACCAGCTTTTTATGATTGAAGTCAAAAACACGTCATTAGTGCACAAAAATTGCTACAACTAATTTCAAACAAAATATTCTTTAATTGCTTGTCCTTAAATTGTTTGTACTTTTATTTGCTTTATATCAGAAGTCTACGTAAGAGATTTCCATTTAAATTTTAATGGATATTTTAAATAATTTATTTTTTAGATCTTTTTATTATTAAGCATCAATTATTTATTTAGGCTTCGCTGTGTGCAGTGGCGTAATTAAGACTTTTGAGTCCATAGAAAAGAAATCAGTCTTGCCTTCAATTTTTATACATTTGGTTTGGAACGTGCTAATAATTTTGTTATTGTTAAATAAAACAAAAAAAAACGCATCACAAAAAATAAACAATATTGAATGCAGTGAATGTAAAACATAACTTTTCTGGTTTATGCAATTGCAAAATCATTAATTAAACCAAATAAATTTATTTTTGATTTTTTTTGTTAAACAGCTGATATTGAAGGGCCTGTTAAACTGCTTTTATGATTTTAAGTTTGCTGAATAACTTTTCAACTAGCTACTGCTCCAGGAAAAGCAAGAAATAAATACTTTCAGTAATAAATTTGAAAGTTCGAACTTTAAAACACTGCTGTTTGTTACAACTAAAATGCAAAATTGTTTCACGGGCATCGTTACAGTTAGTTCTTTTCTAATTATCGAAATAAAATTATGAACTGGAAAAGAGAGTTAAGAATAAAGTAATTCTGGATGATTTTTTAAAAATCTATGCAGAGAAATAAATATTTACAGTTAACATTTTAATAATCAAGAAATTCAAAGTAGTTTTTACTATTAGCAGATCCTCAAAACACATATTTTGAATAAATAGAAGTAATGATAATTTTTTAAAATATTTGATTAATGCAGTGGCGTGCGCTGACTTTTGATGATGGGGAAGCGATTTATGTTACTGTTATATTATAGCCTTTATTGTGATTGTCACAATCACTTTCGCGCCGCGATGATCTGTATTGTAGTTATCGATATTAATTTTATATTGTTAGCTAAAGTGAAATTCAATCCTATTTTGATTTCCAAACTGTTTAAATTTTATATAAAAGTCGGTGAGAAATCTGGAGCTTTCGTGCATTTTTCGAGCTTTGCTTAAATTTTTCAAATCGTTTTTATTCCAGACATTAATTTCATGAGAAAATAAAAACATGACCGACAAAATAATGCATATTTGCACATCCGCAAAGCCACGGGATGTTTTCGACATTCTTATTTGAAGTCTCAGAAATGATTTTGTATTACTAGTAATATTTAGTTTAGATGTCGGTCCTTTATTTCTAACGATACTTTTTTTTCATTGTAACTTTTTCATGAAAACTTTTTTTAAATAAACCTTCAGTAATACAGTTACATTTTGGATTAATTATTACATTATCATTATCCATTATAAGTGTGGGCTACAATTTAAAATAAATGTTTAAAAAAAAGTTTAAATTAAATAATGTGTGTGTATGTCTGAAATTATTGTGTCCTTTGTTCACTACTAAATAATTAACAACTATTTAAATAACGTAAATAAACAAAAATATTTCTTATTGTCAAACTACAAAATAACACGTTCATTCTCTTAGGGCCGGTTCTAGATATTTGGCCGCCTGCCGCCTGTGTGCAATTATCATTTGGCTGACCCTATCCAGTAAATAAAATAAAAAAATAAAAGTCATTAATATAATACGAAAATAAAATTTTTATTATATAACACAAAAGGGGAAACATACATAGAAAAAATTTATCATATTATTTTACAAGAAGTAAGTTTGGCGAGCTTTATTGTGCGCAAATTCAACTATCAGATCATGCATATCAATTTCTAAATTTCATCTAGTAATTTGCTCAGTTGATATAATTGCCAAATTTGTTAAACGTTCTTGTATCATTGTCGATCGTAAGTAGTTTTTTATCATTTTTAATTTCGAAAATGAACGTTCACCTGGTGCTACAGAAACTGGTACCTATAGTTAAAATAATTCTTAATACTACAAATAAATTCGGAAATGTTCCCTGAACATTATTTTTAAAGATATTTTGGAGCACGTCGTCCGCTTGTAATTTAACGATTTCTGCTTTTATATGTGTCCTTATTGACATATTGACAAAATTTCATGATATAAATCATATCTATCAATACAACATTCTTTTCTTTGTTCATCTGTTAATTTTAGATGAAGATTTTTGCATGATTTTAATAATATTCATCTGAAATGTCGGTGTCTAATACAAAACCAAATATTTGATGGTATTTGTTTAATGACTGAAATCTGGTCTCAATAAAAAATAAAATTTATGTTTTCAATAATGCAGCAAAAGTATTAGGTATAGTCGATGGAATAAAAACAGTGAATAGATTTTGGCAGCCCGTGTGCGGTGTACACCTTGCACATATAGCAGAACCGGCCCTACATTCTCTGACAGCAAATATAACGTGTCGCGTTACTATTCCATAGTCATGGAAGCGGTAACAGTCATTTTAAACTACTGCATCCAAGTACTATAAAAATTAAAGGTGATAATCTGTAAAGCACATGCCCAAACGCGTCAATTTAAACTTTAAACTACTATCAGTGATGTGAAATGACGGTCATTTATGATTGTGACGTCATGACCGTCATGACCGGTCATATGACCGTCATTTATGATTGTTTTTATAACAATGGTATAAAATTAATGGATATGTAATAGGAATAATAAATAAAAAGCAGAATTATTAGGATCAGTATCTCTATCTGGGTATTGTATTCCTTCAGAGAAGGCTCTAGAAGTCGAGGGAGTTGAAGGTGATTTTGGACTACTTATGCTGAGAGCTAAACATTTTTTAATAAAATTTTTATTTGAGTTTAAACTTGAATTTTACATGCTCTGGGCATTTCTTGCATGTTGTAATTAAATGTTCTGCCATTTTAGTGGCATGTAATCCGTATCCTTTCTACAAAATTGGCAACGATAAGTAGCTACCTTTTGCTGCGAACTTGCAGGATAACGTACAAAAAAGTAAAATACCTTCCCTTTTCTCCGCATTGTGTTTACCAACTTTCAGAATACTTTATATAGTGGTATTTACATTTTTATTAACGATATTGCAATTAAGATTAACACAAATCAAGTGACAACCACCATGTAAACTTAAAACTGTCATTTTTGGATGTTAGAAAAACTGTCATTTTGAATTTTGGAGCTTAGAATGGTCACGGTCATTTAAAATCATTGTGACGTGACGTCATGACCGTCATGACAAACTGTCATGACGCGGTCATATGACACACTCACATCACTGACTACTATACATCGCATCGCTGTGAATGCGTCTCAAGTTCTGCATCCATCGCCAATATTGGGATATTTAGGCAAGCGCCAGGGGCTTTTGAAACTTTAAAACGGAAATTATTAATAAAATGCACAACATATCTATGGAAATTGGTTAATTTGGTCATAATACTACTTAAATAATGCGAAATAAAATACATAAGGATAATGTAAGTAAAAAATATGTAATTTTTTTTAGAAAATACAAGGTATGCGCTGCATCCACCGCATCTATGGCAAACAGCCCATATCAAATAAAATTATAAACCGCAATACATATACCGGGTGTTAACCACCAGCCGTGAACATAGGGAATTAACATTGGTTTTAACTTTTTTTCGGATTCCTGCTCCCCAATTGAATTTATATTAAAATTAATGGTAACAATAGAAAGATAAAATTATTACGCATCATTTGAGACCATAAGCTTAAATGTTTAATATTTAGTTTATAATTAATATTTTAAAATTGGATCAATTTTACAAATATAAGTAGCCATGACTGTCAATCTGACATTTGTCTTCATTAATTTTTGTTATCTGTCAATTTTTAAGTTATCTTTTTTCACCATTAAAACTTTTCCTCTATTATAGTTTTTTTTTTCATACTTATATTTGTAAAATTAATCCAATTTTAAAATATTAATTATAAACTAAATATTAAACATTTAAGCTTATTAATGGTCTCAAATGATGCGTAATAAATTTATCTTTCTATTGTTACCATTAATTTTAATATAAATTCAATTGGGGAGCAGGAATCCGAAAAAAAGTTAAAACCAATGTTAATTCCCTATGTTCACGGCTGGTGGTTAACACCCGGTATAATTTTTTGCTTACATAAAGAAAATTTAGGGTTGTCAAATTTTGGAAAATCAAATGCGGTACCTGGTTTCAGAAAAAGCTACGAGCCTCAAAACATTTTTGTTAAATGACATGTATAAACATTATAATATTTTTTTGCGCTTCGGACCGAATTACTTTTAGCATTCTGTAAACACAATTATTTTATTGATGTTTTATTGTCTAACATAATGATCGGGCATGTATTTTATTGCAAATTTCCTCGAATTGTCAGTTTTTATAATTTACAACTTAATTAGAGTGAGATTATCCGAAAAGAATATTAAATATTATAATTGCCTAGCATAATATTTATAATTTTATCTACTTTAAAATACGGACGATAAGGCTTTCCCGACAAGTACAACACAATCCTAAGTAGAGTGCATTTTTTCATAAATTCGAATATCACTACATGTTTAGTAATTGAGTTCTATTATACAGGGTGTTTCTTAAGTATTGCAAAAAAATTCGGGAGGTGATTCCTTGTCGAAAATTAAGGGGGTCTTTTTTATAAATTTTTTTTCTTAGACGTCTCCTTTCCTAGTTACAGCCCCCCAAAGGGGTGCGGTAAAATTGGGTTTTTATTTTATTTCTCAAATTTGGATAAATGTAGGAGAATAATATTTAGTTTATCTTTTGTACTTATTAAAAGTTTCCCATAGTAATATTTTTAATTATTTCCCACCTTCACAAGGGGCTGAAAATTGCCACCCCTGTTTGTTTTTTTATCAGAACTTTTTGGTGGGTTGAAATTTTGCAATTAAAAAAATTAGTTTTTAAAATCTTGATTTATTTAGAAACTTTTTTAATTATTTAGGTTTTCTCGTAAAATCTACCGTTTTTGAGTAAAAAATAAAATAAGTAAACATAACCCATCAAATATTACAATATAAAACGATTCATTTTGGTGGTTACCATGGTTTGTTTATGTTCATATTGGGTAGAATTGACGGGCGTTGTAGTGTTGTCGCCGCGTAAACGTCAAAATGAATTACACCCGTCAATTTTACCCAATACGAACATAAACAAACCGTGGCAACACACCAAAATGAATCGTTTTATATTGGAATATTTAATGGTTCATGTTAACTTATTGTAATTTTTACTCAAAAACGGTAGGTTTTACGAGAAAAACTAAATAATAAAAATAGTTTTAAATAAAGCAAGATTTCAAAAAGTATTTTTTAAATTGCAAAATTTCAACCCACCAAAAAGTTCTGATAAAAAAACAAACAAGGGTCGCACTTTTCAGCCCCCTGTGAAAGTGGGAGATGATTGAAAATATTACTATGGGAAACCTTTTAATAAGTACTTATATATATGTATATAAAACATCTACCAAATATCATTTTCCTACATTTATCCAAATTTGAGAAATAAAATAAAAACCTAATTTTACCGCTCCCCTCCGAAAGGAGACGTCTAAGAAAAAAAAAATTATATGAAAGACCGCCCTTAATTTTTGATAAAGAATCACCACCCGAATTTTTCGCAATATTTAAGAAACACCCTGTATAATAAGAAACTGTTTGCTAATATAACCGAATATTTATCTCTATATTAGGCGAGTTTTTCATAGTGGCCCGAATAAGGGGGCACACCATTTACACTACTCTAATTTTGTAATGTTATAGTGGAAATAAAATGTAAAAGCAGACTATTAATGTTTATTAAAACTAGTAAGGCAGTGACTGTCAACCTGTGGGCGCAAAATATCTAAAGGGCGACGCGAAGAAAATTGGAAAACGAAACCAAAACTGTTAGCAAAACACAACAACATAAAATAAATACTAAAAAGACAGCAGTCACACATACGATAGGTTCTTCGTGAGCCTAATAACTAGTGTTCCGGATTTCAATGTATTTTTTAAGTTTAAATTAGCAAAAGAGAGTTCTAACAAAAACACACGTTTTTAAAATAATGCACTCAGTTCAAAAACAGTTAAGAAATAAAAAAATTGAGTGTTTTGGCAGGGCACGACGATTTGAAGCGGGCGCAATAAAAACTGATGTGGAAAAGCGAATGTTGAAAGTAGCTTTGCATTCAATCAATATAAAACTAAATGAACAATAGAAACAACAAAACAGAAAATGAAATAAAGCAGCGGGACTTTATCCACGGCCTTGCTAATTCAAATCACAGTTCTATCCATGAAGTGGCATCAAGAGTCTTATATGAACTCGTTTTTCTAAGGCACCTGGTATTAAGCAACTAGAAAAGCAGAACACAAACGTAATTAAATAAGCAAGTTGTTTCGTAGGCAGTGTTTTATTGGCAAAATTTTGCCACCCAGTGATTTGTCATGACCATAGGCGGCGCGTCGGGGGGGCCTGGGGGGCCCCAGGCCCCCCCCACTTTTTTCAAATCAAAACTTCACAATCTTCACATAATTACGAGTATTAATAGATCAGACTATTTTTTTGTTGTTGTTGGTAATTTGCGAAAGCGATTCTCTGAAAACGACTACGGCATGATTAATAAAATTGTGCGACTCTTAACTGATTTGAATTGTGAAATAAATTACACCGATATTGAAGTTATAAATAATTTTTACAAGTTAACTACTGATAACAACACCTTAATTAATCAAATAAATATATACTTATAGAAATATTTTACTGGCAGAAACAAACAATTTATTAAGTATTGAGGAATGTGCGGAAAAATTTTTAAACAATGAATTAAAACAAATGTTATTTTGTGTGTGGGAACTTTTTGAAATTGTTCTTTGTTGTCCTGTGTCGTCTGCCTCAGCCGAGCGATTTTTTTCCACATTAAAAAGACTAAAAACCTATCTCAGAAGTACTATGGGCGATGAACGATTAAATGGCCTGGCTTTAATGGCTATAGAACAAGAAACTGTGGCTGACATGATTTTAAATGAATCGCATTTAGAAAAATTAATTAATAATTTTATTGCTGATAAAAACAGAAGAATGATGTTTTTTGTAAAGATATATTTTGTTGTTTTTTACTATTATGAAGGGTATATTCTTTGTTCTTAGTTTTTTAATATTTTGGAACTTTAAAAATTATTTTTGTTAAATAATATCTACTTATTTTATTTTTGTTACTTAATATGGTTTATAATAGTTTTTGATATTTTGGAGCTTCAAATATTGTTTTTGTTAAATAATACTTATTTTATTTTTGTTGCTTAATATGGTTTATAATAAAGTGTTTGATATTTTGGAGCTTCAGATATTATTTTTGTTAAATAATGCTTATTTTATATTTTTAACTTAATGTGGTTTATTATAAACCACTATTAAGGTAAACCCAGATTTTTTTAAAAATAAAGTGTAGCTAATATACATGGATAAGTTGTGCCCCCCCACTTTTTTAGGTCACGCGCCGCCACTGGTCATGACCTTGTTTGGTACTACAGACTTTTTTTCTTTTCTATCTGTTGTTAACTAAGATTTTTTATTTTAGCATTCGTTGCTCAAGCATCCCCTTTGAAATCAACAAGTTTTGTTCTGATGTTGCACCGCAAATCGTAAAAAAAACTTATTTCTTTTGTATCGTGAATATTTACTTGAAGTCATACTTATGTATTTTGCAGCCGAACACAATAAATTGTGGGATATAATAAGCTCTCGAACCAGGACTTTCTAAAAAAAGCCATATCGAAGTCGTAAACATGTGAAGAAATTTGAACATTTTAATACATTTAAATTGCTTCCCGTTGCGTCATTTTTACTTTAACAAACGACACTTTTTTTATTTATCATAAAATCGCTCTTTGTATGAGTTCGTTTGTTAAAAATATGTATTGTCACGTTCTAAATGATTATTTCTTGAATTGATGGTGTCATAGTACAACTACTAAAAGATGGCTAATTGGGTACTTTTGTATGAAAAAAAAACAACGCTAAACTGAAATTCTGATTATGGTGGAACATATAATTTAAAGACTATGTAGAGAGTTATTTACGTTTTTGGTTGTTTATGCCAGTTTCTGTTAATAAGTTGTTGAACGAAGAAATCTGTGGGTATATTAAAAATTGATAGTTGATTTGATGTTGGAACTCGATTAAGATAAATAGCTTTGTAGTTGCGTTGAAACAAAGAACTTAGAAGTGGTTTGAAAATATGCAAGTTTTGAGAGACATATTTAGGTAATGAATGATGATAATATGACTGATTTGTAAAGCGTGGTTAATGAAGGGGCGGAAGGAAGGATCTGCAAACGGTGCAGGTTCAAGTGACTTGCGAAACGGACTCAAGGCTTTTGCTCATAGGAAATTCATGGACCATTTTCACGCGTTTAAATGACGCTGTGAGGGCGTAATAGTATAATGACTATAATAGCCAGTGGCTGTTGCTGGACAATTGCGCAGAAAACAGTTTGGAGTAAGACATCGCCTCTAAAAGGTTAATAAAATTTTAAGTTCATTCAGCTTCGCAAAATTTTCGTTTTGGCTAGTCTTACTGCCAACTCATTCCCTATTTCTTACATTAATCTTTTGTATAAATACTCATAAACTATTGTTTCTGTTCACGCAATTACCAATCGTGGCTCTTAACATGTCTTGAATTTTGATGTACCTGCACGGGCAACATGGATTTTAAAAAGGACACTATACTTACTAGTACACCTAAGAACATAAAAGTTTGCAGATGACGACTATGAGGTAAGTGTTTCAGTCAAATGATATTCGTTTTTTAGTCAATAAGTGGTTTTATTCAGTTAAACTAGTCATACTGTCGATTTTTGGAACCGTATACTCAAAAAAAATTAAGATTACGCTATCTAAACTTACTTTAACAATTTACAGAATTCAAATTTGGCGTTACGCATGCTCTCCAACACTGACATCGGCATTTATTTTAAATAATATCACAATTTATAGTTTCGTTGTAATTAGGCCATCGTTAATGTCACACAAGAGTTGCAAAAAAGCGATTAAAACGTTTGTCTTGTTGTTTTAATTATAATTAATAGGTATTTAATTTAAAGTTCTACGTTTTTGATCATTTTGAATGACTTGTTTCTTAAAGTTGGCGCATGTGAACTAGCAACATTTAAACGATTAAAATGTGTGCTTTAGATTATTCTCAACAATAAACTGGTTGCACATTTTTGAAAATAATTTTTTTTAAACGAAAAGAAAATTTGGAACTATTTTTGACGAACAATCCATTGTTTTTGTGTATGTTTATATGTAATTTATAAATCGAAATAGTCATATCAAGATCTGTTTGATAAGAACTTTTATAGTTGACATAATTTTAACTTGGATATGAGAAATGTATTGTAATAGAACTCAATGACAACAACATTTTTTTGAAAATGTTTTCGGTGTATTTTAATCGGTTGCTTGAATTTTCAGTAAACCAGTTTTTACTGCAAGTGTTAAATGTAATTTGAAGTGATTTTACGTTATTTTGAAGTTACTTAACTTTTACAAAGCTGAAATCGAGTAACATCTTTAGTTTTAAGTAAGAGCATTATCGTGACCAATTATCCTTAATACTTAGGTTTTTTTTGCGTCAAGTCACATCAAAATCTGACCACTGCTTAAAAAAGTCAGGTCACTGTCAGATCACGTGTTATATCAAATTGAAGGGCGCTCGGCCATCAAATGTTTTGTTAATACTACTAAGTTAGTCCAGTTTGAATAAGAGTAAATCGAATTTATTCGTTTAAATTTGCGCTTCATGTGCTCAGGCGTACATTACCATTAAAAATGTTTCCTTTCAAACTTAATTTGTTAAATGTTTAAGCTCTGTACATGCTAACTCTAAAGACATAATTAAACATTTCATTTAAAAGAATTAACAGTTGTGTCGCGTAATCTTTGCAGTAAAATTTCAGGAAATTATATTGAAAATTTATCTTTTTTGAATCACAAATATTGTTTATTCCGAAATAAATAACTGTTTTTATTCAAACGTAAAAATCTTTTGCACGAAAATCTTTAAACAAAAAAAGTACGCAAATCTTTGTTATTTGGTAATTATATGTAACATAAGTCATACTTATCGCATTTGCTAGCGATTGTGTAAAATATATGAACGGAAAAGTATCAAATATTTTGAAAAAAAAAAGATTTAGATTTAAGAACAATATAAGCAGACAATTTAAAATAAATGTTGATACATCTAACATACAGGGTGTTGCATGACCAAACGGCCAAACTTAAGGAGCATGTTCCTTAAGTCAATTTAAGCAAAAAATGTTCTATTAACCATAGTCCAAAACTGTATAATTTTGAAAAGGCCCAGATATTATTTCTATCTCGCTTATATCTTTTGTTTTTAAGAAATGACAAACAAACCTTATACATTACAAGTGTCAAAAACAACTGCAAAAAATAGCATAAATATAGTGGAAATTTGGATGTATTTAAAAAAAGCGTTAAGTTACCTTTACAAATGGTTTCTGTGCAGGTTTTATTTGTCAAAAAAAATAGTATAGGTAATCTTTTTAGTCCAGTAAACATTTCTATATTCTAACTTTCTAACCATTATTTTTTTTGGAAAAAATGCCAAAGTGTATCGGACATGGTTAAGCCATAAAGGAAATTTTATTGCCTTAATGAATGTAGTAAAAAATCGTTAAGTCATTAAACGTATATTGAGTAATTTACGTCCAAAAAAAAAGTTAAACATTCTCAATTATGCAGAGGTTTTTCTTATGGCTTACAAATACTTAAAGACTTTCTCGAAAAAAATATTTGCTAAACGTTTAAAGATTGCAATGTATATGTGACTTGAAAGATAAGAATACTTCGTGCTCGATTTTGTTAGACCGTACTAGTTTTTTGAAAAATTGAAGGTGAATAACGTCTTTTTAAAATAAATACCTAAGGGTTATTTTTAAAAACGAATGAAATAAATGAGGTTATAAGGATTCCTATATTTTGTATTTTTTCATATGTACAGATTATACAGTGTCAAGTTTTTCACTGTACAATAGTACCAATTTTTTTAAACCTTCATTCAAATTATGAGGTGTTCATATCATTCTGTTTTTTACATTAAAAATAATCAGAACTAAAATAAAAATGAATGCTTTGTATATTATTTTGCTTCATATCATTCTGCTTTACATATTATTAAAAATAATCAGAACTAAAATAAAAATGATTGTCTTGCTATATTATTTTGCTTATCAAAACTAGTCGCTTATATTGAACGTAATCAACGAAAATTACTTATGGCGGATGTATTAATAAAATAGCCTCGATTGCATACATATTATGTGCGCATAATTTTTTTAATTGTATTTATTTAAATTTGAACAGTTTGTACTAATGTCAGTTTGACAACATCATAATGTTTAGCAAAATTACAAACGTCTTCGATTTAAAGTAGATTTTATTGCCTTATTTGGTCAACTTTGTCAAGTAAAAAAAGCTTTTATCTTGGATTATTACGTTTGTAATAAATTGATATACTGCGCCTTCCATTTTTCTAAACGACATTGAAAAGCTGTAGAATTTATAATCATTACCAGTGAAGTCAATTTCTACTACATTATGAAACTGTATAGAATTCTAAATTTTGAAATTAAATTAATTATACTTAAATGCTTGTTTTCTTGTGCAACTGTTGTAATGTTGAAATATGTATTAAAAATGTTTGTAAAAAGTTTATCACAATTTTGTTTCTAATTCAGATCTAAATTAGAATATAAAATTTGCCATAGTAAGAGGTTGTAAAAGTTTTTAGGATTAGGGAGTCAAACATTTACAATTGTTAAGTGTTGTTTAGATAATCTGAACTGATGACGTTATTTAATATTTTCTGTTCCTATTTTATTTACCAAACAAAATCAAACCATTGCTACAAAAACGTCTTATAAGACTAAAGTTTTATGTGTACATCAAGTATGGAAGACCGTAAAAATAATACCCTTTTTGCCGCTTGCTGGTTAGAAGTATTAATTGTAGTCAGCTGAAAATTTTCACAATCTGTGTGAAAAGTGTTTATGATTTAAAACAACAAAATTATGCCTTAAATGCAAGTCTACAAAAGTTGGACAAATAGGAATAATTTATGTAAAAAAGTTAACGGTCGCAACTTTTAATATAAGAAGGTTTTTATGAGGTATGGATAATTTTTGCATTCCCGATTGGCACTAGGCATATTTATTGCATGTGGTTTCGGTCTTCATGTTTAAATACTGCTAAGAATGGACGGACTGATCGCAATAAACGATAAGACACACAACTGTCCAGAAAATTGTACAACGAAACCAATTTATTTTTTAAAATAAAACTGACTTACCAAAAAAGGTAGTGCATGATTGCAGACCTTAATATATAGTCTTGCATTTTGTACTTCTTTGACAAAATTAATTTTGTCCACGACGCGCCGTTTTCTAATAAAAATTTTGATCGAACAGGAAAGCGCAAAATTTCATTGTTCAGTTTGTTCAGATGTGCTGAAATTGTACTTTATAAATATTGAAACTATTTGAAATGTTAAATATGAGGTCTCAACTTCTTATTTGTGTTGAAGTGCGATGGCGTTCCACACTAAATAGTATCAGCTGATAAGAAAATAAGACAAGAAAACCATATTGGAAAGATATTGCCGTTTCTTACAATTTTGGTGTTGAAGAGTGCCATGTCTATATTTATTTAATTTGTTTGTTAAATATTTTCAATGCGGTATTTAGTTTTGATAGAATCGACATGACAACATAGGCAAAGTTAACTTATTGTTTCTCATTCGCTTACGTTAAAATAAGTACTATAAGCATTTATTATTCAAAACGTAAGTTCCGTTATTGTTGAAGATTAGTGAGTACTCGATATGCTTTTGGTTATTCAACAGGATATTTGCGATTACGTTCAATAAGAACAACCTGTGTAATAGCCAACTTAGAATGATGTAAGACGCATTTGTGTTGAATATTTACAGCCGAATTGGTTTGGGAGACTTTTTAAATAGAACACATTCTGCAAGCTCACCTTCAACGTGCTAATCGGTCAAGTATGTTTCGAAAATTATCTTAAGTACGTGAAGTGGTTTTCCCACAACAAGCAATTATTCGATTAAAGTTATTTTAGCCACTTGGACGGTCTGTTGATACTTTCAACAGTTTTTAAAAGAAAATTTCGTTATTTGAATATGTAACATTAAAAAATGACAATGGTGCAGTTACAAATTAACTAATATTATTATTGATATATTACTTAGTACACGCTATATGAGTATATTTATATTAAACTTTTATTAAATTGTTAGCAACATTTTATATTCACGCATTTTTAATTCGCAAGAGATTTTGTGTGTATAAAAAAGTAGGCTAGTACTCTAGGCCAATTGAAGCTACATTGACGGCGTGTGTAACGTATATTACAAATAATGCAGGTTATCATTAGCGTGTGGACATGAATGTGAAATAAGATATTGAGTTACTAACCACTGTATATTGTCAATGGCAAGTCCAGCCAGTAAATAAATATAGCAGCCAGATCTGCTTGTCAAATATTTTAAAAGTACTCATTAACAAACATAGCCGCATTTTAAAAAACCACAGGTGGTTTAAAATGAACTTACATCAAAATTTAAGTGTATATTATACCGGGTGATTCAGTTTCTGGTAGATACATTGCATATTATATCGTATTATAATCATGATTTATATATTTACAATAAAAACCGTACTAACAATGTAAATGATACTCTTTTCGGATGTTTTTCAGGATATATACCGGGTGTAAATGAAATGTGGTACACCCCCTTTTTTCTTTAGTTTTAATTTTAGATAAATGAAACTTTGGACATATGATATGTGCGAAAAATCGGGTTGTTTGTGCACATGCACACAATTGTTTCACTTCCGGTTTCGTCGGAAATGACCCCCCCCAACTTTGTTATTTTAAATGGAACACACTGTATTTTTTCACATTTTTGGAAAAAGGAAGCGATTTTGGATACAACTGCACTATTTTGCTTAATTTTTATAACCTCCAATAGTTTTTGAATAAAAATCTTCATCAAGTGTGCCGTGACCTGCATAAATTGAATTTTGATATGTCAACAATTGTCCAAAAAACGTTTTTGTAAAATTTAATTGACATTTAGGTCACTTTAATCGGCTTTGAAGGTTGCGGAATCGGTTTTTTGACAAAAAGTCAATGTTTTTAAATGGAACTATGGTGGTACAAGCGTTTATTTAAATGGAGCATCTTCTAACGAATCCATCGATACCAATAACTTGTATTTTTAATAAGAGTCTGCTTCAAAAACTTCAAATTATTGTAAAGATTTATTTAAAAATCCTGTTAATCGCAGTACACTGCATAATATTCGTTTCTGTTGCTTCAGATATAATAAAATGATCTCTTTAATTATTATTGGCTGGTTCTATGCGAATTTCTGACCAATACCGTTAAACTAATTTACAGCAGGATGATGACGATCGGGGTACCTTTCAATATACAAAACGCACGCTGCCTTAACAGTTTTTCTGCATTCACCAAATATTAAGCCCATCTGGTTCTGTAGGAGTGTACTAGTGTACAAGTAACGTTCCATTTTGCAGCACCAATATTTTTAATAATGAATTTTAAATAAATTTAAATCAATAATAAATTTTAATTAAATGATTGTAATAATTTGTCCTTCACCGCAATGACATACAAACACGTAAACAAGCATTTGTTTGTTTCCACAGAGATCTTCCTGAACACCTTCGTTTTTGTTTTAAATGATTTGTTTTGTTGCAGTTATGCACAGTCTACTGCGATTAACAGGATCTCTTAATAATCTTTACAATAATTTGAGGTTTTTGAAGCGGACTCTTAATGAAATTACAAGTTATTGCTATCGATGGATTCGTTAGAAGATGCTCCATTTAAATAATCGCTTGTACCTTGTACCACCATAGTTCCATTTAAAAAAATTGACTTTTTGTCAAAAAACCGATTCCGCAACATTTAATGCCGATTAAAGTAACCTAAATGTCAATTAAGTTTTACAAAAACGTTTTTTGGACAATTGTTGACATATCAAAATTCAATTTATGCAGGTCACGGCACACTTGATAAAGAATTAAATTTTTGTTCAAAAACTATTGGAGGTTATAAAAATTAAGCAAAATAGTACAGTTGTATCCAAAATCGCTTCCTATTTCCAAAAATGTAAAAATATACAGGGTGTTTTATTCAAAATAGCAAAGTTAAGATCATTTCCGGCGAAACCGGAAGTAAATTGTGTGCATGTACTCAAAAAACCCGATTTTTTGCACATATCATTATGTCTAAAGTTTCATTTATCTAAAATTAAAACTAAAGAAAAGAAGGGGCGTAACCACACTTTTTTTACACAGGGTATTATTACATTCTTTTAAAAACTCTAACAAAACTTCAAACGCTATAGCAAAGTCATTTGACGAAATGCGATAAATAACAAAAATAAGTCCAAAAAGTATTTTAAAATTGGTAGTTATTCATATTCACACTTATCAGCTTTATAACCATCCAATTTACCATCGAAGCAGGTTTTGCAGACCATAAATGCATGTTCCAAGCAAAATATTGATAAAAAGTCGGCAAGAATATAATATCTGCTACATGTTTTCATTCTCACAGCAAGAGATGTGCAAGCTATAACTCGAAACTTTTCTGACAAGTCAGTTAAGATACAGACAGGGATTGGCTAGATGCTCAAGTTTTGACATAAATCAGCTAACGAGGCACTTAAAAAATTCAGTGCAACGTGTCTCACAGATACATTGCATCTGACGAAGGGTTAAGAACAAATATAAGTTTTTAACTAAAAATTATTTTGCGGTAGTAATATCTATCAGTTATCCGACAAAACAGTATTATAGATTATGTTCTGAAAGAAAAAAAAAAACAAAATTATCTTGCTGGTATTTGCTTAATTTATTGAAAACAGCAACTGCAATAATAACCATCATTTCTTGAAGTACAAAAACAAAATATTAACAGATTATTTAAAAACAAATCATGATCAAAAGTACTGAAATGTTCACATCATGTACAATCTTTGTAAATATATGAAAGTTTACAATCTGATTTGTCTTTGAATTATCCTATTGCCGTTAGAAAAACAAGTTGAGTAACGTCTTTTTAATATCCACCAACATTTCAAAAATATCTCACTGTAGTAGTAAAAAAGTAGTAAAAAAAGTAATTTTTGAAACGAAATAAAATAACCGAGGTGTAATTGACTGATGGGACTACTATTACTATAGTGTGACACATTTTAAAGCGGATCACCTCTATAAAAAGAGTTTATTTATGATCCGATTTTCATGAACTTTTTTTAAACGATAAAGCATCAAAAACTGTACTTTGGCACTTTATTTTAAAATTCGGTTTACACTCACAAAGCCTACTATGATTTTTTTTAGATGTCAAAATTGGCAAAATTTGTTTAGCGATTTTTGAATCTAAAATCTGACTACACCACTAGATTCAAGTATTTTAAAAATCTTACGTCAAATAATGTTTTTTTTATGCCAATTCTAACCTTTATTTTTTTTATAGCATAGATCACAGCGGTGCCAATTTAATCACAAATATTGAATTCACAATTAATCTCTTAATAAAATATTTTTTCATGAAATTCGGTACAAACCCATTTGAGGGCATCCTGAATTCAGTGGTGTAGTCAGATTTTAAATAAAAAAATCACTTAACATATTTTGCTAATTTTGACATCGAAAAAAAATCATAGTAGGCCTTGTGAGTGTAAACAGAATTTTAAAATAGAGTGCCAAAGTACAGTTTTTGATGCTTTATCGTTAAAAAAAAAGTTCATGAAAAGAGGATTATAAATAAACTTTTTCTAGAGATGATCTGCTTTATAATGGGTCACACTGTATATGTGTGTTTAAAAACAAGTATGTTATTATGTACTTATTTTAATCAGGCGCAAGTTGTTAGAAACTGTTAAAACTTGAACATGGCAAGCTAAACTTAAGAAATTTTGATAAAAGTTGAGGGAATCTGGAAGATTTACACTTTTAAATAAAAGAGAAAATTGATTCTAGGATTCTAGGATTCTTGAAATTTGTCACATAGCGACCCTCCAAAAGCATTTTCCATGGCCAAAAGAACCATTGCGTTCAAATTAAAACCAGACGAATGTATTAATAAATAGTGATTTTTTTTAGAAAAATTATTATTTTATAAATACGGAATCTCAAGCATAAATTTCATTAAGTATTTTTCTGTATATTCGACTTAAAACGATGCCTAGCTACAATACCTTTCAAAATGGTTTGAGAAGCGCATGCCATCAAAATAATTGGATTACTTTTTGATCATTTAAGTAACATTGAACTGTAATATATCAAACATATTTAAAACAAAGTCATAAAAACTTTGCTCTTTTATTTTGCTTACATAAATTTAAATGCATTGTTTAAAATTTTTATATAATTAAAGTGCATACGATATTTAGTGCATGCGCTTGCTTCGTGATTTTAAGTAGATATGATTTGTTTAGCAAACTGCACATTAATCGACGTTGTTAAAGCCATTTACATATAGGTTAAACGCTGAATGAATTTGAATTTTATATGTATACACTATACAGGGTAGATTTATAACTCAACAAAAGTTCCACTGCGACTGTAGAAAAAAATCAACGCAAATTATCAGAAAAGTTTTAATTATACTATTTATACTTAATCCCCCTTAATCCTTTTTTAATGTTATTATTTGTGAAACAAGTGTTGCTTCCCAGTCTAAGTTTTTTTTATGACCAACTATCATTTATTTTCATGAAAAGTTAATAAAAACCTAAGATTATAGACTACTTTTTTCAAGAAAAACTCTAAAATATTCTAAAGTGAAGTATTTGGCTTAAAAATTCTTAAAAACATTATATATAGCCAAGATAATAATTATTGCTTCTGAAATCACCTAAATTTTTGTTTATTCTTTCTTGAAAAATAAGTGCAGACTACAACTTTGCACTTTCTCCACTTTTCGTTAAAGTTTTTAAACAAAGACAAATGGCTCAAAAATGTATGCAAACGTTATTTCATGTTTAAATTATAATCATTAGCCCTCAAAATTGTTATTAATAATTTAAAAAAAGTGCGTCAGCGTTTTATTAAATGAATAGGATTCTAAAAATTTCTAAACTTAAGGCAGTGTCCTATTAAAACCTTATACAGGGTGTTTCACTTTTCCATAGGACACTATTGCTATCTCCGTAAATAATGAAAATACAAAGTTGGTTAAATGGGACAAAAGTTAGCTATTTAGGAGAGTATTTTAAACGAGATCTTTTTGTTTAAAAATTCCATGGCGTAATATAAAGAAAAAACCGAAATCGATCAAAATTTTTAAACTTAAATATCTCGGCTATCGTTGCTAATAGGTACACAAAAATGGAAAAAAAAAATTTTGTAGATTTTGTTTTCTATAAGAAGGCGATAGTCAGATTTTTATTTATAAATTAGCAAGGGTTGAAATAAAACAATTGAAGTCGGTTAATGTTTTTTTCATGGCAACGTTGATTTTTATCCTAAGATTTTGCATTTCTTAAGGTTATTTCGCTAATTTTTGAAAATAGACAGATAAAATATTACATAATTATAAAGAGAAAAAAAAAAGTTAAATCTAATTCATCACCTACTACGACTCTCATTTAAAAAAAAGTTGTCTTGTTAAATATCTCGTACGGTAATTTATAAATAAAAATCTGACATCGCCATCTTATAGCAACCAAAATCTAAAAAAAAATATATTTGGCATTTTTGTATGTTAGCAACGATAGCCAAGATTTTTGAGTTTAGAAATTTTGGTCGATTTCTTTTTTTTTCTTATATCACGCATGCCATGGAATACACTCCTAAATAGTTAACTTTTGTTCTATTCAACCAACCTTGTATTTTCATTATTTATGGAGATAGCAATAGTGTCCAATGGAAAAGTGAAACACCCTGTATATACGTTCTTTACAAATTAAATAATGATTATTAGTCCTCAAATCATTTATAGGATGATTTCATGATACATTATAAAAGTATTGTACTTTTTTTAAGGCAAAATCGACAATATTTTGAATTAAAACAAACATTCTATGGCTTAAAACTTTATACACACAAGTAAACAGATTTTTGGACGTTTTTAAAATCAATGTAAACTTATATTTGGTTACGAAAATTTTGTTGCACATTCTTGTATGCCAAATAAGGGATAAAAAATATTAGTGTTTTTTATTACTTAACCGAGGAAAATATTCTAAAAAATTTGCTAATAATAAGTAAACAATGTTAATGCTTTCTTAACATATTTATTAATACCTATTTTTCTTAACGAAATGGCAATTTTATTCCATACAAAATGTTTACTGTTTAATTAAGCCTTTTCTATATCACCATGAAACAAACAGATAATGTGGCTATGTTTTGTGACATTAAAAAAAAACAAAAGCGAGTGAAACGTCAATACGGTTTGTGTGTAGTCTAAACCAGGGCTGTGGAGGCGGAGTTTGGAAGAAATTTCTGGTCAGTGGAGTCGGAGTCGGAATTGGAAAAAATGTACCGACTCCGACTCCGACTCCGACTCCGAGTACAACAAAAAATTGCGAGGTGGTCCTTTGCCGCAAAATTTAAACTCAAATTTTAAATAATTTTTTTATATTTATTATTTTCTTCTTATATTACACACCATAAAATGTCTTAGCATTTAATTTTGTCGGAGTCGAGCTACTAAAATTATCAGGAGTCGTAGTCGACTTTTTTTTACCGACTCTGCAGTCTAAACTGTGGGCATTGTATAATATATTTTGTCATCATTGTTCAAATCTTTAAAATGTGTTAAATCTTTCAATAAACCCTTTTAATAGTGATTTCTTGAGGTTTACTTACACGCTTCAAAGAAAAAAGGGACAAAGACAAATTATTTACCATACCGATTAGAATTTTTTTTAAATAAAATATTTGTTTTTGCCATTTTTAACAATAATTGTTTTAAAAAAGTGCTTAGTGTTATACATTGTCGAATTCAGAATAAAATGCTCTACAAATTGGCATTAAAATCAGATATAGCATTCATAAGAAAAAATGTACCTGATGATGGTTTAAAAAAAAGCGAAACGTCGCATGGAAAATATAATTGGGGATTTTGATTCCTTGCAAAAAGTGGTCATGAAAAAGTTTTTACATAAATGGAATTTAACATCAAACGAAGAAGTTACGGGCAAAAAACAAAAATCCCCTTTTTTACTTTTTTCCCTATGTCTCAAAAACTAAAAAAGCTAGATAAGTTCTGTTTGCGTCAAATTATTAAGCACCTGAATATACAACTTTACCCCAATTTAACCAAAGTCGTAACTCTTACCGTTTACGAGATCCATATAGTGGCCCTCGAAAAACGAGAACCCTGTATATGAGTTGTTTTTTAAATTTTCACATTATTTTTTTTAAATTAAAATTATTTACTTTACATGCAGCTTTTATATCACTGAAATAAAAAAAAAAAAATCTTTCATTGGACTATACAGACAAGCACGTTTGATCCATATGTATGTAGGTATCTGCTTATGCTCAAGTTAAAAAATATTTGCTTCCTAATTACAATTAACGAAATTTGTTTGAAAAAATACCTATAATTTGTTTCTATTGGTTTCTTGTTTTAGGTTTTTTTTCTCAGTTCTCTTGGAAAGTTGTTTAGTTTTGTAAACTACTTTTATAATAACAGAGTTGCCGATACCCATGTAACGCTGTAAATAATGGTCACCCTGAATATAACATTTTAACGTTAATAGCATTTTACAAAAGTATTTTATAATTCGGTTATATTAGCGATTATTACTGAGATGGCCTTTAACACTTGGCCTCTCAAAATCTGTGCATTATTTAATTTAAAAAAATATATTCACACATTTTTTACTGCATTGACAAGATAATTATTTGCTTAAAATACATTAAATATTTGATAAATGTTTAAGTTATCAGCATTGTTTGTTTTATTTATCAAAATATAATATTCAACTGAAATATTAATATTTTTGTTTATTGAACATTCATCGTTGTAGAAAAATTAAGTCTCTTGACAGTAAAATAAAATCGTGCAAAATAAACAAAGATGTTTTTGTGTAAAATCATTAAATGTTGTTACAGGTAAATAACGTTTAAAGCAAAATTATGAAAGTTGTAAAGAAGGGTATATACCGGCGTACAAGACTACCCTGAAAAACCACATGCACCTAACAATTCAGGGTTCTTTTATACGCCAAATCCCAATGCAATTATACAATCAATCACGATCATATTAATGTCAAAGTGACAGTTTTAACAGAACAACAAAATATGTGTGTTTTTTTTTGTATAAGATCGTTTCATTCAAAAATGGGACAAAATAAGTTTTTCTCAAATTTTTGTGGTAAAATATCATTTTATATGTTAAGTGTCATATATCATTGAAATCAGAAGACAAAACGCTATCCGACTATGAGATTAAGATTTTTTCGCCGTATTTAAAAAAATGAAGTTGTGATGTTTCTGAAGAGACGAAACGTTGCTGGAAATTTTATGTTATTACAAAATACAAAGCGAAAGAAGTTGCCTTGAAGAAGTGCTTCCAGATTGTCGATATCTTAAAAAATGTAGGAAATAGGGCAAACAAACGAAAATCACTTTTTTCAGTTTTTCTTAAATAACTTTTCAACTAAAACAGCTATGAAAATTATCTTTGCAGATATTTGATGAACATCTAATTTTGCAACTTTGTCCTAATTTAATCGACTCGTAGCTCTTAAGATCCCTATGCATTTACTCGAATTTGGGACACCCTGTATACAGGGTGTTTCATAAAAAATGCGAAAAGATTCGGGAGGCGATTCCTTATCGAAAATTAAGGGGGTCTTTCCTATAAAAGTTTTTCCTTACACGTCTCCTCCCAGAGTTACACCCTCCTAAATGGGAGCGGTAAAATTGGGTTTTTATTTTATTTTTCAAATTTAAATAAGACGATATCCCATAGTTAAATTTTCAATCATCTCCCATCTTCAAAGGGCGACCCCTGTTTGTTTTTTTATCAGAACTTTTTGGTGGGTTAAAATTTTGCAATTTAAAAATTTTTTTGGAAGCTTGATTTATTAAGAAACTTTTTTGTTGTTTAACTTTTCTCGTAAAACCTAGAGGTTTTGAGTAAAAAAACCAATATGCAAACATACACCATTAAATTAATATTCCAATGAAGACGATTCATTTTGGTGGTTACCATGGTTTGTTTATGTTCATATTGGGTAGAATTGACGGGCGTTTTAGCTTTGTCGCCGCGTAAACGACAAAATTAATATTTATTGGTGCATGTTTACTTATTTTACTTTTTTACTTAAAAACTGTCGGTCTTACGAGAAAAACTAAAGGATTAAAAAAAAACTGTAAACAAACCAAGTTTACAAAAACACTATTTTAAATTGCAAAGTTTCAACCCACCAAAAAGGGTCGCACCCCCTGTGAAGGTGGGAGATGATTGAAAACGTTACTAAGGGAAACCTTTTAATAAGTACGAAAAATCTAAGAAATATATCATTCAAATTTGAAAAATAAAATAAAAACCTAATTTTACCGCTCCCCTTTAGGGGAGTGTAACTCCGAAAGGAGACGCCTAAGGAAAGCATTTTATATAAAAGACCCCTATTAATTTTTGCATTTCTTACGAAACGCCCTGTTTATGCAAAAATATATAGATTTTCCATTTAAAAAATGCTTTATTTGAAGACAATTCCAATAAATACCGTTATAACTGAGAACAGACAAGTTCCCTAATTTAAGATCGTCTTTTACGACCGATATGAGCTGAAAGCATGAGATATAGCTTGAAAATTGAAGCTCGTCTTATAAGCAAGTCGTCTTATACGCCGGTATTTACGTAATTTATACACAATCAAATATTGAAAGCATTTAAATCTAATGACAAAATATTAAATTTATTAAAATGGGCTGGCTGTACCTTGCAGTTAGATAATTTATGAAAAAAAGCAGTTAATCTATCAAACTACTTGACTTTGAACAACAAAAGAACGTACTAAAGATTTGTTGAACGCTTAAAAAAATACAAAAAATTCAAAAAGTAAACAGATAAGCCTTTGACAATTTTAAAGATAATGTTACATCAATGTTTTTCTTTAATATATCAACAATTTTTATAATACCATATTATATTAGACGTTTATTTTAAAAGTGGCATCAGTTTTTGTTCATTTAAAATATTAAATGTTTTGCATTTTATGTGCATAAAAATATTTATGCTAACTTTAGCGATATTTCACTTACATTAGTTATCTCGTTTACCTATAATTTTCTCAGGTACATAATTTCGCACAATGTTAACGAATTGCCATCTTCATTACTGTAAGGTGACTTAAGCCACTTTCAAGATTTGCAGTTTATAAAAACTACACACTCATTTGGATTCTGGCCGATGTGTTTACTAAAGTGATGTTTGATAAGACAGTAATTAAAGGAATTGACGAGTAAATTATACCGGGTGTAAATGAAGTGTGGCACACCCCCTTTTTTTTCTCTAGTTTTGATTTTAGATAAATGAGATTTTAGACATATGATATGTAAAAAAAATCGGGTTTTTGAGCTCATGCACACAATTGTTTCACTTCCGATTTGTTATTTTAAATGGAACACCCTATATATTTTTACATTTTTGGAAAGAGGAAGCGATTTTGGATACAACTGCACTGTTTTGGTTAATTTTTATAACCTCAAATAATTTTTAAACCAAAATTTAATTTTTTATTAAGTGTGCCGTGACAGACATAAATTGAATTTTATTATGTCAACAAATGTCCAAAAATCGTTTTTTAAAATTTTAATTGACATTTAGGTACTTTAATCGGCTTTGAAGGTGGAATACGGTTTTTGACAAAAAGTCAATTTTTTTAAATGGAACCATGTTGGTACAAGCGGTTATTTTAATGGAGCATTTTCTAACGAATCCATCGATACCAATAACTTGTATTTTCATTAAGAGTCTGCTTCAAAAACTTCAAATTATTGTAAAGATTCATTTAAAAATCCTGTTAATCGCAGTACACTGTGCATAATATTCTTTTCTGTTTCTTCAGATATAATAAAATGATCTCTTTCATTATTATTGGCGGGATTATTGCCAAATTCCTGGAGTTCAATACTGTTAAAATAATTTACAACAGGATAATGACGATCAGGGAGCTTTCAGTAATATATATTGATATTTCACAACATAGGAACGTCAAAACGAATTCCTTTGATACTTTGATCAACAATAGTATCATAGTTATTGCTGACTAGTTACTATATTAAAATAATCCACAGGGTGTTTTTTATACTCGGTCCAATTGGTTAAACTTCAAACCCGGATAAGTCAATTTTTTTTAAATGAAACACCCTATACAGGGTGTCCCAGTTAACTTGAACAGCATGGGGATCTCGTAAACGGTAAGAGATACAGAGTTGGTTAAATGAGTCAAAATGATCTATGATTTGAGAGCAATTATTTCATTAAAAAAAATCTTGAAAAAAATTAACAGTTTTTGCGCTATTCATTAAAAACAAAAAAATGACGTTTTCGATTTTTGCTTTTAACTTGCTTATTTAAAATCATACCCAAAATATTTTTCGACATTATTAGGACACTTTTTTGAGTAGATTTGATATTGGTTAATAAATTTTCCCTATCTTCATTTGTTTTTGTTATTTTAACATCAACTTTCTTATTTTAAATACGGGTCGTAGTTGGCTATGACACCATTAAATAGAGAATTTTTTTCTCGTTTCATTGATGTAGGGTTTGTTGGGTTTATCTTTAGAAATAAGCGAGTTATTGCAATATCATTGTATTTATTACATTTGATCAAAGTTGCCATTGAAAACAAAACAAAAAAAACAGCATTAATATGCTAATACTTAAATACCTACAAAAAAATAAAAATTGGAATAATTGAAGATAATTTTTTACATTTTTGCACAATAATTATGATATTTCACTTATTACCACTAAATAACAATTATAACTTATGTTCAAAGTGTAGCCCTCTATGGGCAATACAAATTTGAGCTCTGCGTTTTATAGATAATATCGTTTTCCTAAACATATTTCTATCTATTTGATTAAATGTTCTTAACACAGCTAATCTTAACTCATCACTTGTATTAAACTGTCTTCCATACAGAGCATTTTTAACATAACCCCAAAGAAAAAAATCCATCGGGGTTAAGTCAGGTAAACGTGCTGGCCATAAAACAGGTCCCTTGTTTCCAATCCACTGATTAAAAAACCTGTGGTTTAAATATTCTGTGACCACATTTGCATTATGCGGTGGAGCCCCATCTTGCTGGAACCACAAACGATGGTTTAAATTAATAGGTATATTATCTAAGGCATTTTCGATATCTCCAACAAGAAGATTTAAATAGCGTTGGCTATTTAAATTTTCATTGTAAATTATGGGTCCAATTATTCTTTTGCCAATGATTCCACACCACACATTAAATCCAAAACGTTCTTGGTTTCGAGCTTCACGGATATTGTTTGGATTTTCAGTTGCCCAAAAATGATTGTTATTCCTGTTAAAAATGCCATTGTTTGTAAAACGTGTTTCATCAGTCCATAAAACATGGAAAGGAAACCGATCAATATTAGCGCACTGTCGGATGTACCAATTACAGAAATTCAATCGTCTTTCTGCATCTCCTTCTCGAAGTCCTTGACTGATGTGGTATTTGTAGGGATGAAAACGGTGCTTTTTCAAAATTCTGTGAGCTGAAGTTTTCGGTATTTCAATGGTTGTTTCAATTTCCCTTACAGACATTTCAGGATTTGCTGTTACCTGGTTTAAAATAAGTTGTTCTAAATCTTCATCAACTTGTCTAGGTTCTTTCTGTGGTTTTATAAATGCACCAAAGGTTTTTAAATTATATTCAAGCCGGCGGAAAATTGAAGCACCGGGTTGTTGGCGTTCAGGATAACGTTCCAAGTAAGCATCAGCGGCAATTTTTGTATTTTTTCGAGCTAATATGTAGCACGAGATCATGTCAAATTTTTCTTCGTTTGTAAATTTTTCCATAATAGATAATTTTACGCTTATTTTATACTAATTAACACGAACACAACTTCTCAGATATAAATTGACAGTTATGCTGTTTGTTTTTTTTGTTTTCCAATGGCAACTTTGATCAAATGTAATAAATACAATGATATTGCAATAACTCGCTTATTTTTAAAGATAAACCCAACAAACCCTACATCAATGAAACGAGAAAAAAATTCTCTATTTAATGGTGTCATAGCCAACTACGACCCGTATTTAAAATAAGAAAGTTGATGTTAAAATAACAAAAACAAATGAAGATAGGGAAAATTTATTAACCAATATCAAATCTACTCAAAAAAGTGTCCTAATAATGTCGAAAAATATTTTGGGTATGATTTTAAATAAGCAAGTTAAAAGCAAAAATCGAAAACGTCATTTTTTTGTTTTTAATGAATAGCGCAAAAACTGTTAATTTTTTTCAAGATTTTTTTTAATGAAATAATTGCTCTCAAATCATAGATCATTTTGACTCATTTAACCAACTCTGTATCTCTTACCGTTAACGAGATCCCCATGCTGTTCACGTTAAC